>VWYH01001506.1:0-61309 GCA_013399365.1 Pampusana beccarii
GCTGCTTCGGACGGGCTGGGGGGCGGTGCGAATTGTCAGGGGTCAGACACTTCATTTTTTTAGGATTTTTTTAGTGGCTGCTGGTGTTGGACAGCTATTTCCAAATTCACATACAAAGACGGACCTTGAACAGACTAATGAGCAGTCTGCCTTGCTACATCCTGATGATAATGTCCCTGAGGCTAAGGCGTTCCCAAATAATTAGAAATACTAGCTCAAGGTACCAGCCTCATCAGGATGCGTACAAGTGCCAAGCGTTTCTCACAGCTGTTTAGTTCAGAGAAGTCCTGGTGCGATCCATGTGCAGGTTGGGAGCAGATTTTACCCGTGGGGAGCTGCCCTGGCCCCTGCAGCATGACCACCTTAGTAACTCCGTAGGCACGAAGCTGGAGAGCCTCTTGTCTTAAACACAAGAGTCCGGGGCGTCTCAGTGAGAAATGAGTTTATTTGGGAAGCGAAAGGACGGAGCCTCCCCCGTGGAGGCTGCGCTGGTTCATGCCGGGGGCGCCTCCCGTTGCAGAGGCCGGGCCGCTTTCCCGCCCAGCCGCGGGGGGCGCTCGCCGCCATCTTGCTTTACCTCAGNTCGAAGTAGTAAAATACAAAACCACTGGCCCCACGCAGTTCTCCAGTGCTCAAGGCATTTCAGCTTCTCCATCTCCGTGGTCTGAATCCCAGCTTGGTAAGTGGCAATATGAGCATCACAGACCCTCAAAAAATAGCAGGAGAGAATGTTCATAATTTTTGCTTCCTCTCATTCACACCCTTTTTTAGTTTCAAACAAGTGTGAAGCACAGGTTCTCTAAAGCACTGTGCACACCAGTGACACGTACAGTTACATCCAGAATGTTTCTGTAGTAAAGAGTAAGAGAACTGACAGTTTGTGTTCAGCTACACCCAGCACCCCAGGGAACCAGGTTCAGAGCAAGACCATTTCCTTGAAAACTACCAATTGCTGGTTTGGTATCTGAGGTTCTTACTGAAGTAGCAGACTGAATACAGAATCAATATTTGGTTTTAAAAGCCTGCTTAGCTCATCTACTGACATTAGAATTAAAGGACCAAGCCAAAGGAAGGAGGTGTTGCTTTGTTTAATTTACAGAAAATAAAATAAAATCCAGGATCTAAATGTTCCCTGCAAAGGTACAGTTGTGACTGCACTATTTACACTCAGTTGTGAGCACTGAAAAGTTATTTGCACTTCTCCAACACTGAGGATGTTGGTTTTCATTCTTAATCTTCTGGCCAGTTATGCTGTAGAGTTTACTAATTTGAAACAATGTAATGTGCGTGTATTGACCTAAGGGATGGGCAATTGTACGGATAAAGGAGAGCTAAGCACTGTTTGTTTAATAAAGAGTACATTAGATCATATCTTGTGTAAAAGTAGAAGACTATACTATGTAGAATAGGATACAAAATTTCTTAAAACTTGATTTTGTTTCTGATAATAAACCACAGCAAGGCACATGCATAAAATAACCACAAAATGTATTAATTGCCAAATGTTTGCTTTAATTAAACCTTTTAAATGATACACAGTACAATGTATCCACTACTTTGCGAAAATTCACAACAAAATGCAGGTTTCATACGTTTAAAAATATTTTTCATAATAAATTCATAAATAGATGAAGGTAAAGTATAAAAATTACTGTAGTATGCAAGCTTGCTCCCTTGTCTCCTCATATTCCAAACGATCTAGACAGTATTGTGATAAGACAGTTTAAAAGCAAAGTAGTTACTGATGATTAGAAATGTACAGCTTGCATTTCTAAAGAAACCTTGAAAAACAGCAACAGAGTTGTCCTAGAAAACGCAGAATAATTTTAACACTGTTATCATCCAAATCCCTCAAATAATTTTGGAATGCAGTGAATGAATTCAATATGAATTAGAGATTTTTGTTTTCTCCCCAACAGGTGTGTGAGCCAGGCTCACCTGGACACTATCTGCTCTGTGGAGTTGTGGGGCTTCTATCTGTCAGATACTGTTGAGTGAGGCACAAAAGAGGGAAAAGCTGGTTGGCAGCACTGAGCAGATCTGTCAAAAACCTTAGCATTTCTCCTTACAGGCTTACAAAATAGAAATCTTTAAAAAAGGTTACAAATAGTTCAATTCACCTTCTGCTCGGTATGTGTCTGCTCTATGTGAGCCAGGCAGGACAGTGTCTGATCTCAGCTGTTGGCTTCCCCTGGTTTTGAAAGGGTTTGTGCACGTAGCACCATTCCAACACTTAACTCCAGCTTACAAATCCCTTATGTCACACCACAAACTGTACTAGGAAAGTTATTCTTGTCATCAATATTATCACTCTCTTAAGAAAATGTATATAGCGTTTTATTTTGTCAAGTATCAAACCACTTTTCACACTAAGAATAATCTATTTTAATACCATTTATAAAGGGGAAAAATGCTTACTTATGCACCGCATTGAAATAGGGAATGAACATGAAAAATACGGAATCATCACGATGCTCTGCCTTTCACATGCACGTATTTGTTTTTCCTGGTAACTATTTCCCTTTAGTGCAAAACTGGTTCCATATAAGTTTTGTGCTCTTTTTTAATAGTAACTAGATGCTTTTGAAGACATTGGTTGGCATCTGTCTGCAGCTTTAATGTCTGAAAATTCAGCTCTTAACTCACTTTTTAGAAGTACCTTCAAACTATCAAGACAAGTTTGCATGCCGTGTTCAAAGGACAATCTTTCACAGTCTTGTTTTCACATACAGTAGTTTAGATAGCCAAAACCACTCCCTCACATCTTCTTATGAGTCTATATCGCTCATACAATTTATTGCTGAAAACCCGGGGGTTGATCATCGCATGTTCTACAGCACAGTGCAGTGTAATAGGCTGTTACTTAGTGGTTACTGAAGAGACTGGCTTTTGGAAATACCCAGATTGTGTTGGTCAGCTGCCTTAAAAAGACAGTTTCTAAGGAAATACAGTCTTCCAATTAATGTTTTCCTCTGCTGTTATCTGGAGAATATAATCTTTGTGTCATAAAGTTGTTTTATTCTGTTGTTTAACTGATTGAACAATTAGAAAACCTAACTGCTAGCTTGCCATAATTTTGATCATATGTAAGATACTTCCTCTAAGCTAAACTTCAGAGAAACTTGAATCCTTTTAGCCAGCTGTTACATGTGAATAGGGTGTACTTTAAGATGTCTGAGTTTACGGGAAAATTAAGGTTTTGATACCAAAAAGTCAGCAAAAAGACTCCTTAACTCTGCTTTGCAAGTGTTACCAAGCAGGCACTTTATTCAGTGTGCTGGACGCAGGGAGGATCTCTCCTCTAATCAAGCGCACGGCTCATGCTTCCTGGTATTTATTACACAGACCAATTGCATATTCATTAGTTCTTACCGCTTAGTTGATGCATTAAACAGCTTATTGACATAATCACACCCTTTGTTGGGAGTCCTGTTTTGGTACTCGAGGGTCTCCATCTGGGGTCTCTGCTCTTGGCAGCACGGTACCCCCTGGCTCACAAGTGGCGGCTCCTTGTCCTGGGCTCTTGAGTGTGCGTGTTGTTGGTTTGTGCTGCTGCGCAGCAAAAGCCACGGAGCTCTTGCTTTATGTGCTGGAACATCCCTCCTGCCCAGCCTGCAAACCAAGGCCATCCCGCTTGGACTGGTCTCTGCAGAGCTGTTGTTTCTCTGTTAAATTCCTGTTACATTTTGCCTGGTCTTGTTACATTAGGCCTAGTCTGGTTTCTGAAAGACTTCTGTTCCTCTCATGAGTTTGAACTCCTACAGTGTAGTCAATGAGAAGGTGTATGTTCTTCTGAAAGCTGAAAATAGGTGACTACCATTCTTAGCACCCTAGCCTAGGCTTTAAAATACATAAATCTAGGATTTTTTTAATGTTATGTTTATGACTAAATTAAAACAGTTCAGTTGCAATAATATAGCTTGTAGTAATTTAGGAATTAATTTTCCTTCACTCCTAGTAATTTAGCTGCAATAGCGAATTTAGAATGTGCTAGGTAAGCCTTAGGCAGAAGTAGCTTAAACAGAAGCAGCTTTGTGAAGCTGCTGTACCCACATAATATCTTACCCTGACTTACACTACCTGCTTAGATGAATGATTGCAAAGCTGGACTTGATTGATTCTGGAATATAGTGTATTATATGCACACATGACAGATACTAAGTAACTGTCACAGGAGCAGGAGATTGATAGATATACATGTGCAAAAATCTGCTGATTATAGTCTATCGGGTGGCCCTTCAGCGTTTTGTGATAGGAAGATTAATCTTCAATTTTCTGTTAAATTTGAGGCTGAAAGAAAGTAGAAATCAGTATCAGCAGTTCAGCTGGATAATCCAGTTGGAAATAACTAAAGTCTAAAAATATCTTGCAAAAGAAATATGAAAAGTGACTTTTTTGATGATAAAGATAGCCTCAATAAATTCTAATCAATGTAAAATCTTGGATCTTCTAAAGGTTTTTAAAATGGTGTCCTGGGGGAGAGAGACATACTTTTAACCTCGTAATAGAAGGAATAGGTTCTAAATACAGCTTTAAGCCAATTTAACAGCTCTCCAAATGTTAAACTGTTCTGTTAGCATACACTCAAATAGCTTAGCAGTCCACTCTTGTTCCATATAGACAGCAGTCAAATTTCTGTTGTACAAAAAGCAAACAGGAAAACCTGTAACTCTTTGTATAGCGTATTATTTTACCTCTGGGAAGGAAAATATTTTCTTTGGACTAAGGAAGCATTGATTAAACCTAACACATATAATCGGACTAAACAGAAGAACTTCCCTGACTGTTAATCAGGCTTCACTTTTCCCATACTTGTGGAGTTATTGTGTTCACTTGTTTTCCACTGGCCACTGATTCCTGGACCAACAAAACAATTGTTGACACGGTCTGTCTTTAGTGATACCTGAAGTTACGATTGTAATACAGGCAACTGCCTTTATCAGTATTCAAGTAATAGAAATGCTTGTTAAGAGACAAAGCAGGGGGAAAAATCACAACCTCTTTGTGCTTCAAATCATTATTTTTAAAGTGCATTTTAACATTTCTTAGTCATATTAGAAAACTGCTAAGATCAGGATAGAAGAGTACACTGGCTGTTTTTATATAACATCTGGCAACAATTTCATGGACAGTAAATGTACGTTTGGGTTGGTTGGTTTGTTTCGATTTTGTAACCTTGCTCTTTTCCAAGTAAACTTAAATGAAATGATAAAAAAGATACAGAGGGCCAAACTTCTGCTGGCAATCAGAACATCTAGTTGTTGAATATTTTGGAGCATTCTTCTAAAGTATGCAGCAGGGACTGCAACTAAATGCTTCCATCTGAGATTTTTTTGCTGCTTTGAATAGCTTTATAACCTAATTGAATAGAGTTAAAAGAAATCTAACACTACCTTGCCAGTAAAAAACTAAGATACCCAGGAGGCTTCATATACATATGTATTAATTGTTAATCATATGCATATTGTTAATTAATTGCTAATCATATACATATGTATATATTCAAAGCATATATTACATGCTTTGAAAACTGAAAAAAAGGAGAGTCACTTAATTTTTCCGTTTTCAAAGCATATATTGTTCTCACTTCATGTTCCTCCAGCATAGTGTTTACACAAAATAATGCAATAGGGCAAACGTCATTGGTCTGTTAATATAATAAATGTTTTGGAGGCAGGATGGGTAAACATAGACTATTTCTATTAATGAAATAATACATAAATTCAAAACAATCCTACAGAGAGAAACTAATAATGTTGCTACCTCCCAGTTCCCTCAGGACTGGCCTGAGATGGCAAAAGACATTCAAATGGTCAGATGGGTGGGACTATGAGATTAAATAACAGAGGTGTGAATCTTAGTGGGACAATATATACTGGGGCATACTAAGGAAAGGATTTAATGTTATTTAACGGTGCTACTGTATATTGCATGTATATTGCACATGATGATCCACTCTATTCTATAAATAAATACGATCTTCCTTACAGACAAAGAAAAAAATGAGCAAGAGCTCCACTTTTCATGAAGTTCTTAGAAAACTATGCAGTACTAGCTGGGCTTCATTTAATTTTGTAGTTCTTCCACACCCAAAAGTGACCTGCTTTCCACTACAGTGAGAATAACAACATTTTTAGGACTTTTCCTCTGTTCTCATTTTTAAAAAAAAAATTGTTTTGCAAAGCAAATGTTAGCAGGTTTCCAGGCTGACACATTTGGTATTGTACAAATATTTATAATTATGTAAATACAAGTTCCATCCACGATGATGGACTGGATGGGTAACTGGAGATAAAATTAGCTTAAATCAAAACCAATACAAAGGATAACAATGCCCACGCTCCTGGGAACCACATTCTGCTGATGATTTCATTTCAGTATTTGCCTCTGCATTCCACTCCTAAGTGGTAGAAGGCAGGGATCAATGTCCCCTTCTGTGTTTTCGTAATATTTTGCACAGTCTTGGTACTGCCAAAAATAAATGATAAACACTAATGCAAATATGTGGTCAGCCAAGATCTGCTTAAAAGCAATTACTGCACCATAGTCTTGTTAATGTTCAACTGCCAGTAAACAGGTTTCTTGGCAAATGTTTACGCTGTGAACTCTGATCATGCACTACTGAATTATTCACTTGATGTACGTCAGCACACATTTGTAACCTAAGATTTGAAACTGAGGTTTTACCCGTAAATCTTAAGTTTATTGCTGCTCACTCTGTTCACCCAGGTAGCCTTTGGTTTCATTAGGAGTAGTGGAATTAAACCAACAGGACTGTTTTCCTAATATTTGAATTACATAGCTATGTGTGTGAATTACAGATTTCACAAAAGCCTTCAGAAAGGGAGTGAAAAGCTTTAAGTTACATTTCCTGTTTAACTGATTTCTGATCAAGAAGCTATCAACCTATTGAGTATTGGGCTATTACTACTAGACCAAGAAAGGGTTTGGTAATTGAAATCACTTTTTACTACTGATAGCCCAAGCACTGTTATCTGTATCTGCTACTACCCTGAAAAAATAATCCAGGTCTTCAGTCTGTTTCTTTGTTCCCTTTTGTTCAGTTAGGTAGGGCATGCAAACTTGTATTACACTTCTTACAACACAGAAGAGCCAAGAGTTAGAAGAAAAAGCTGAGTTAAAGCCATAGTCTTAGTTTTCAAGAGCAAAATGAAAACTAATCTGAATCGGTGCCTTCATTTGAAAACACAGTGAACAAATCACTGATGCTGTATTTCATGTCTTCTGACCGAAACAGACTAACCTGCAGACAGAGGCTCAACCTTCAAGACTAACTTAAGAGAGATATGGTGGCAAATTGTAAGGAAAAGTATAGTTCTTGGTCTGATCCTACTTGTTTACTAAACAAACCTCAAAACTAAGGCAATGGATCAATAATCGCTCATTTCTCCATCTACTGTAAAAACACAATCATTCACTGACTGCATTGGAAGCAGGATTTATGTTCATTTTGCATCTTGCTCCAGTTTTTAGATGAGTTACTATGTAAACTACTGTTTTCAATCTGAGAGGTAGCAATACTGTTCTTAAATGCATGTGAATTTCTATCAGCATGGCTTAAATAATTTGGCACTAATCCTGCAAACAGTGGGATACTGAGCTTATCTGAGGGTCCGTGTTCACACATGGAGAACTGCAGGACTGTGACCTACAGATGTAAACTATAGTATGTCATGACATAAAGTCAAATGCTTGCTAGTATTCTGTATCTTAAGGACCATTTAAACAGGAGGAAAAACATTTATCAGGACTTGAGCTGTAGCTTGGACTGTCTTCATCATTTTTCCCAAGAGCAGAATATCAAGTTTGCTAATCACTAATAAATCTAGAGATTGGACAATTCTCATTTTCAGTGCCTAGCTACTGCTGGACACGTACTGCCTGTTACCTTTGGCTGTAGGAGTTCTGGGAAGGTCCTGGAAAACTATCCAAAAATAGTACTGAGTACTGGAGCTTAACCTGCCCTTCCATATAAAATATTCAAATTGTGAAAACAATACTAATTGAAAAATTTAAGGCCCTTTCACTCTTACAACTATAAAACTTGAAAATTAACCCCTTAAATTAGAAGCAAACAGGCTACAAAGCATCCCTAACTCCTCAATTATCTACCTCATAGTTTTAAAAAAAAACAACAAAAGACCAGAGACTGGCTTAATATTTTTTGTAGGAAGATTAATAGTATTGAAATTAGGATCCACTAGCCCTTTCTTAAATCTTCATGATTTTCATGATACTGGATATGTTGAATGGCTAAAAACTGGTGTAGCCCTAGTAGCAAACCAATCCAGGTCCTTTTTGATCAAGGTTTTCAAAAACAACAAGTGACTTCACTTTACGTGTGTGCTTTCTGAAAACGAGCTCCTTCCAAGTATCGGGATTGCAAAAATCACTTGTCACGTCTGAAAACCTTTGCTTTACCTGCAGTTTAAAATAATCCTGCTTCTGCTCCCTTTGCAAATCCATAACAATGTAGACTTCTGATCAACAGTGACAGATTTTTCCTGCTGAGTGTTTTAAAGAAATGAAAAGCAATTGGTAACTTGTGATAGGGAGAGGGAAGCAGATGAATACAAAGTTGGGAAGGAATCACTAGAAAAGATGCTGGTTTTCCACAACCAAGAGGTTGCAATGCATGCAGTTTTCAGCTATTCTGAAGTCTTCTTTCCCGTTATATGCCCAGACTGTATTTAGAGAGATGATTTAAAAAACAAAACAAAACCCAAATTCACTTATGCTACTTAAGCAATAAACACTCTGGTAACATAATGTCAAATATATGACCAGAATTCACCCTGTAGATGACCATTAGTCACACGGCAGGAGATCACGGCTACCAGTCAGTTCAAGGTTTCTCCAGTTCCTGCATCCAGTGGTGCAGGTTTTGAGTTATGGAATGAAATTAAAAGACCTGAGGGCAAAAAACTCAATGATACCCACTTGGAAAAGGGAGCTATCACTGTGCAAACAGCAAGAAGTGAAATGCATCTACCCTCTCCTCAAGGCTGTATTTAAAATAACTACACTGGTCCAATCCTGCTTGACAGCAAGTCATGTGATATTGCTCAGGCTGATTTTGCTTTTTGTTAAAATGATAACTTAAAAAAATTATAACAAAACCTGAGAGAAGGCTTCCCCACCTGGGCCTATTCCATTACTAACTAGCGATCCATATGCCCTAGGACAGGTGACTGTTATTTGGTCCTGTAATCAAATCGTTGGGTATTCTGACACTTGAAATACCTTCATCAAAGACACCATCACTTTCTGGTCATTGGTGGAGTGCTGAGGATTTAAAGAGACACTGTCAAGACCTCCTATTCCACAAGGAACCTCCTTTGCCAACAGTCCCATGCTAAATGCTTCCGGACTTTGGGCGTGCATCAGTCTCTTCCCCAACCATCTGTCTCCTCACCCCACATCACCAGTTCAAAGTTGTTTCCTCTACTTTTGTAACTTGTATGAAGGTTACACAAAAGAAAATGGTGGGGACAAATGTTGAGTAAGTTTTTCAGAGGGCTTGACTTTTAGGACTACCTCTCAAGAGTCCCTTTTTAAAAATAAGACACCAAAGCAAACAGGATTGTGTCTAACTTCTACAAAACTGCTGGTTTCACAGGAGGAGGAGAATATGGCTACCATGCTACTCAGCATTAGGGTGAAGCACCATCTAAATTCCAGTAAAGTTAGGGATATCACCTAGCTCGGATCAGCAACCACATCCCCAGCTTTCTACAACGTCTTTGCTGTCAAGCTTGATGCTGTCAGTATTCTTCTCAGTGAACATGGGGCCTCCATGCCTCATCATGAGCTCTGTAGCCATCTTCACAAAAGCCTCCTCCACGTTGCTGGAGTCTTTCGCAGAGGTCTCTATGGCACAGATGATATTATCGTAGTGTTCAGCCAGACTCTGAGCTTCCTCCAGCTGAACCTCTCGAAGGTCACTTAGGTCAGACTTGTTTCCTGGAAGAAAAAGAAACAATGGAGAAATTTATAATGACTATTTATGTTAGAATAAGTATTTAGCAGGAGGTTCTCAGGTTGCCCATAGTAGCTGCAGAATTTGCATTCTTGGAGAGTTTCAAAATTTGACTGGAAAGGCCCTGACCAACCTGCCACTAGCCTTGTTTTGAGCAGGCTGGACGAGATAACCTCCAAAGCCCCTTCCAACCTGTATTTCTGTATGACCTGCTATAGAGAACAGAAAAAGTCAGTAACTGAACAGTGGTGGCTGTAGACCTTAGCAGAAGAAAAATGGGCGAGAAGTGAAAGCTAAATCCATTTTATGAAACAGCAGCAGTTTACTGGTTCCTAGAAAAATGTAGAATGCTACAGGTCTACAGGCCTCGAGAGCCTCATCTGAGACAGAAACATTGAGGATGGGAAGCAGAACTAGCAGAGAACCGACAAACTCTGATTGCCCTGAAGTCCTTCCAAAATCCTCCATCTGCTGAAGTACGTGGGTGTTCCAGTTCACCAAAACACGTTAGCTTGGAATGATGGAGCTTCTTTGGGCCTTGGAAACTTTCCAGTCCTTATCATGAGAGTAGCTCCACCGCGGCTGTGCCCCTGGAGATCCTGGGCACCCAGTTCTCCCTTAAGTCAGATGCAAAGGATTCAAAGCTGGCTTCTGATACAAAGCTAGCTACATCTTAGCAGAAACTGATCAAAGCAAAACATTTCTGTTTTCATTAATCAGCACTTCCTAATTAAAAAAAAAAAAAAAAAAAAAGGGAAAATTTCCAATCGGATCTATTACATACATCTTAACTTCAACCAAAAATAAAACTTCCAACCATCTTAAACAAGTATTGCAGCTAATTACATTGTACAGTAACATGTAGTGCTTGGTATGAATATTTTTAACTCACCAATCAGTATTTGTACGATGTTGGAACCGGCATACTTTTTGACATCCTCGATCCAGCGAGGAATGGACAGGAAAGAGCCTCTCTTGCTGATATCATAGGCCAGGATCGCTCCATTTGCGCTGCGGTAATAACTCTGCGTGATGGTTCGGAACCTCTCCTGGCCAGCCGTGTCCCAGATCTGCAGCTAAATAAAACAAAGCATACAGTGAGACACTGAATTAAAAGCTAGGGCTTGATTCAATAGCCTTCTTATAAATATCCCTTATACATGATACATTCTGGCATCATGTTTTTCTAGTTCTTTGTTCATGATTTAAGGACAATAATATACACTGGAGAACCTTTTGTGCTTTGCTATTCGAAGTTTCTGTCTGTATCAGTTGAGACACTGGGTTCCTGCAGGTGAGCTCTGATGCATCCTTCTGTGGCAGGTTATGAAATGATCACTTTTGTATGTCCAGCCCTACCCCTTTATCACCTCCTCTAGCAGAATTAGCAAACAAGATCTTAGCCCACAGCCAAGCCACTCCAGTTCATCGCCTGGTGTGTCACCAAAACTCCAGGTGGGTTTTCATCAGCTTGTCCTCTGAGCTACCGACACGGTTTTGCCAGTTCAGCTGCAGGGACAGTAACAACTGGAGCAGGATGTGGAACTGGCATGCTGCTTTATAAGGAAATATCAGACAATTAAAAGAATATATATAAAAAACGTAAAACTTTTAGAAAAGCCAGCAATTCTATGTTTCAATAAAGTCAAAGATGTAGTCAGTCTAGTCACCTGTCCTTTTTTAGGTGGCAGAAGAGACATTACATGTGGGCAGGAGGAAGAAATGCGTAGCTTACATATTTTTGCCTAAATCCAGCAGCATATGAGCTATGAGTTCAGTAGCAGGGTTTCGGTTCCCAGTACTAGATGTTCCAGAGGAAGAAGCCAAATAACTCAAGAGTGGACAAACACAATATCCTGCTCATAGGGAAAATTTATTTTCAAAGCCTCTTCTTTTATAGGTTGTCTAATGTCCTGGAACATGACGGCTTATATTCCAGGAGCTTTTAATCTAAAGTAACTGTGGATGTTCTCATTCTACACTTAAATCTCTAATCCTTTTTGAATCTTGCAAAGCTCTTAGCTTTAATACATAGCAGCAATGAAACCAAAGAATTCCCTTTTATAAATTTTATATTTTCTGTCCTTCTGTTGCACTTTCATTTATCATTTGGGGATTGAGACATGAGACCACTGCTTCTCTTTTTGTGCCACTCCTTATATATTCTGCATCTCCTCTTAACTGAGACAGGACATAAGCAAATATTCTTGGGTTTTTAAATCTTCCCTGTATGTGTAGACCTGTTAATTAGTTCCCCTCCCTCTGAACTCCTTTCTTTTAAAGTGCTGACAACTAAACACAATGTGCCAATGATGTTTTATACCAAATTATATGGAATCACTTGTCCATTTCTTTCTTTTGCACATTAGTACTTTGTATCTTCTGATTGCTGCATTTTTTAGCATAAATTTTTACTTTGGCATAGGCTGTGCTGATCATATCACTTTCCTGTGCTAACCAAGCATTTAGATCCCAAATGTTATTTATACAGCTTAAAAGGAATCACTCCACTGAAAAAGTACTTCTCTGTCCTGGTAAGAGTTTTCTCAGAGAAGGGGAAGGGACTGTCATGGACTCAGAAAGCCACAAAGCAATGATTATTAACAGAACAGACGATTACTAGAGACAAGGAAGTTCATGGCAGGTTTATGTAAGATCATCTCTGTACTCTAGTCTCCCACTAGACCTTTGTGTCTGTTACATAGTTTTAAATCTTAATACGTGATTAGGCAAAGTGCAAAACAAGGCTAATGATGATTACCCAACTCTTGGGAGAGGTCTGAGAGATTCTGTACATACAGAATAATTATAAGCTTTTTAAATTAAAATTTTAAAAAAAAGTTTTAGCTTACACTTTTCGCATAGTATAAATAAAAGTGATTTACCTGCAGAGTGACTGAGCAAGCCAGTCTTAGGCCTTGTGCTGTACACCGGATTTTGAAAACCTCTGTGTAAGTGTGTACCACAGAATCGCTGAGGCTGGGACAGATTTTGGGAGGTGGCAAAGCCAACTGCCTGCTCAAAGTGGGGTCAAAACTCAATTCTTCCAGGAAGAACTGCTCTATGATTTTCCTGGGGACCAAAATGAGTCTGACCAGCCTGTAGTTCCCAGGATTTCTTGCCCTTCCGAATATGATTTCCCATTTCCACAGACTTTCGGTAGTGATAAAGTAACCTCAAATGTCACCAACAAGATCTCGCAGCACCCCTACATATTTTTTACTTAAGCATTTCTGTGTTTGCAGGACTGAATGTATTATACACAGTTGCTGAAGCCCGGAGGGTCCTGCTGGGAACAGCAGGGAGCAGAGGACTGGCCTTCCCAGGAGCTCCCAGCCGTCTTCCTCGAGGTAGGCTCCTTCCCTCAGGAATCTGAAATTTGTGCTCCCCTACTTGTCACTCCCCTTTTGTGTAAGGATTTGGAATTATTTCGTTTTTTACATTATCATCAGTTTGTTGTGGGTTTGCTTTCATTGCTAAGACTACAGGATACATTAGACCCCAAATCAGATACTTTCTTTGCAAACATATCAACCAACACACATGTTGGTCACTGTTCATCCCTTCTACTGGCAGAAGGAGCCAGGTGGATGCTCACTCTTTGTTTCAGGGAAAGTCAGTCAAATAAGGGCATGTTTAATGACTTGCTTAAGGCAAACTGAGACCATACAGTCATCAAAAACTTGCCCTCTTCCTGCACTGAAACTAGGACCTGTTAATCTGATACAGAGAGCACTGATTTAACTGAAAAATAAGGTTTTTTTCCTTTTGTTTGAAGGGTTAATACTCATTATACAGCCACATGGTACTGAAAGCACACAGACTGCATAGGGAGGAGAGCAATGGCAAAGTGGTCTTGAACTAATCATGAATATGCCCCTTCGGTTTAACTTGTTGCTGAAGGTGGGTATGAACCAATGCAATAACCTCACCTGAAGCTGAGCAAGGAGCCCAGCTGGTGAGGATCAGTCTGCCTTGCAGCATGCTCAGTGTGCAAAGGTACTTTGTAGGGGGCTAATAACAACTCACTCCTCATAATTTGGAAGCTTGAAAACCTGGTTGTCACAGAGTTTGAAGTTTTAATAAATGTCTTATTTTAAAACAATAAGAACACACACTACAGACATAACAGAGTATGCAAGTGTTATGAAGCAGATTACCTAATTTAAAGGTAGATGTATTCCTAGAGGCAAAATGTAGCTAATTTGCTTGACAGCATCCTTACAAAACTCTACGAAAAATATTTCTGTATAGCACAAATCAGCCCAATATAGGATTAAAAAAATAAGTCATTACAAAAATACCAGTTCTGATCATAAGTTAATAGTATTTTCTCCAGTAGGGGTACACAGATACATTTCAGACAATTCTATTGAGAAGAAACATGACAACTATATATAAATACCAATCAGAACTACAAATTAAACCCACCATTTTACAGTAAAAGTTTTGTATAGTCTCTTTGTTAAACTATCTTTACAAATAGGTAACTCGTGACAAGAAGTAACAATTGCAAATTCTTTGGAAAAAAATTTAGTCTTAGTATTTCTCATCTAAACGCCTCTCAATATAAGTTAGATGTTAAAAATCAAAATACCAAATGAACTGTACTAGCCACAGGCTACAAAAAAAGTACAATCATGTAGTCTTTTGTACTGTACATCACATATGCAGTATGTGACACAAAGTTCTTAAATATTTATTTCCTTTATTTAAGTGCTTCAGTGAGGAAAGCCATGTCTGTCACTTAGTGACGTTTTAAGCAATTCCTTATTTTGTAATTACTTTCACAACAATTTTGGTGTAAGAAAGAGAGAAGCTGGTATTGCTGGAGGATTGTGTTAAATGCATGTGAGGATACTAAGGAAAACCACCTATGCAATAAGAGATTGGTAGCAGGTCTTCAGGGGACCATCCCTAGTGACAAATGAGAACAGGGTAAAGAACAGAGAATAAATACCCCTTGTTCAGAAGGAATATGACAGAATACCCTAAGTGAACAAAGGCAATGAGCCACCTTTCTTGTGCTAATTGTTTCACGATTGAATGCCCATTTAGTTACAAAAGCTGGTTATTTTGATCTGCTCTTAGCTTTGAATTTTTTGGCCAGCAGAACCCTTAGCACTGGCTGGTACTGAACAGCAAAGCACTAAACCAACTATTAACTCCTGTAAGTTTTTTCACGACTCCATATAACCACTGTAGAATTGGAGCTTTCCATAAGTACTTTAGACAAAGTCTTGAACATCTTTTCGTATTTGCTTTTTCATCTGTTCCTGTTCACCTCCTTCAGCCCTTGCCTGGCTGCAGGCTGGGCTCTGGCTGCCTGGGGAGTGGCTGTGCTGAAAAGGCCTGGGGGTCTCTGCAGGCAGCAAGCTGACCAGGAGCCAGCAGATCAAGGGAGGTGATATTCCCTTTTATTCACCACTTATTAGATTCCAATTAAAACACAGTGTCCAATTCTGGGCCACGCAGGCAAGGAAGACATTGAAGAACTGGAGCAAGTTCAGGGGAGGGCCATCATCATGGTCAGGTATCCGGAGTACATACCCTGTGAGAAGAGTCTGAGGGAAACGAGCTTATTTATTCAGCATGGGAGAGGGACTGGAGATGACCTGTCAGCTGCTGGCCTGTGCCTAGGAGGAGGTCATCAACACTCAGACAGGATCTTCACACTGGCACATGATGGGAAGATGAGAGACACCAGAGAAAAATTGAAACAAGGAATGTTTCAACTTAATGTAAGGAGGAAAACAGAAGGTGGCAAAATTTGTGGTGGGTCTCTAGAAGAACATTCTAGGAGGTCTGATTAGGCTTAAAGAAAGAGTTTCAATTACAGAAACAGAGTGTTCAAAATGGTGGGTGACAGATTGACCAAAGAGCATGAGTATTATCAAATGGTTTGACGTGGCATCTTCTTGCATTGATAAACATATTGTTTCTCAAAGGTTAATGCTTAACAAATGGCCTCAAGACGTGTTAAATAATTTCTCCATCCCATACTTCCTACATAACTTATTAAGTACTTTCCCGGTTCTTCTAAAGTATCACAGGAGTTCAGGTTTACTTTTGCTTGTGAAGGAGCATTGACAATAATGAAGTACATCCTATAGCTGACACCTTCCTTTAAAAATATAGAAATGTCACTTTTGTGCTATGAATTCTTCAACATATAGCAACTTCCATAAAATTTCCCAGCAATGAAATGGTGGGTGCAAAGACCGTGCTAAATGATTCTTAACCGTGTCCAAATCCTGTCACCTCAAATGGCAAACAACAATATACATTTCTGTCCACTGACAAATCACAACACTCGCTCCTTAAAAAAAAACTTACTGAAACAGTCTGGCAACTCAATCTATACAGTTTTTGTCAAAAGCAACAAAACCAACATCTGTAGGCAACATATTTCAATTTAAAGCGAAATATCGATACACAGTTGGGATAAACTGATCCATTCAATTGTTTCCCTACAACATTTTAAGAGAATGAGGAATCCCTGTTTGCTGGGAGTGCAGCATTCCTGTTTTCTTTAGCATTATGAGTGTCACAGTAGTTAACACAGAAGATAGCTACACTTTCCTCTGAAAATCAAAGAATATTCTTCCATTGAGTAACCAATAGCTTCACTTGTATTTGTTTAGCAGTTTATTAAATACAACAGTCAGGAATCAAGGCAGTTAACAAGTCATAATTTTATATTACTTGCAATTTGGCCAGATAATGACACATTACATTTTGGGCCATTCTGAAAGGAATATAGTTACAGCCATGAGGCCTGAATCAAAGCCAAGAATCTCGATATCACATGGGCTGAGAAAGCTTGCAAATTAAAAAGTGCAGTGATACATAAAGAAGTATTTGTCAGAAAAGGAATGTGTTTGTTTTCAAATGTTTTGCTGCTGCTTTCTGAAAGATACAGCAAGAGAAAAACTATGGCATAAAGGAAAAAATACTCAGCATATGTAAATCACTATGAAATGACAGCATAAAGTAGATATTAAAGATACATAATTAATTTAAGAGGAAATTCAGTGAAAGGAATTTTGTTATTACTAACCACAATTCATGGACTTAGGACTTAAGAATGTCCTTGCCTATCATTATGTAGTCTTAGTTCCACCATTTTATAAATCTTTTCTTACAGTGACATAGCAGTTACAAAACTTTTTTTTGTTCTGTTTGCCAGATTCTTTCTATCACTTAAAGAACAAGTAATTACTTTATCAATAGGACTTTAATCACCAGGCATTAAGTCAACAACCACAAATTCTGGGAACTACAGTCTGTACTCAGTAGGATTTTGCCAGCTAAGGAGGATGTATTTTATAGAGCAGTATGCCACAATTTCAGCCTGTTAAACAGCATATGCTAGAGATTTTTTTAAAATGAAAATAGACCGCAGACATTTCATAAAGCTGAGGGGGGAAATTCTGGATATATGCTGGTCAGAATTCGCCTTTGTGATAAAAATCAAGGTGGTCACCACAGGTAGCTTTGACTCTGAAGTTCCAGTAAAACCCCGTGTGTTAGATCTGCCAAATCCCTGCCTGGCTCTGTTCCCTACAGGCTGCCTTCTCCAGCACCTCCAGGAGCCCATGGCTCACAACAGCCTGTCCCACGGGCAATGGGCCTCTATCAGCCCACCGGACAAGCCCTCAGTTACAGTTGGAGGTCTTGAAAAAAAGAACAAGAGAAACAGGAGACTGGGTGGCACAGACAACCTTACACATTCTTCCTCTCTGGAAGTGGCAAGTATTGGCAAATCAGGGTTAGCACATACTAGGGAAGCTTACGATACCAATACTTTATTGTTTTATTTAAAAAGAAAATGCTTCAGTTATCAGGACTGTCCATGAATAGCTCCTTTTTCAAGCATTAACATCTCTTTAAATCTGAAGTTTAGTCAGCTTCGGTAGCTGATGAAGCAGTGGTGTAGTAAGTATCACTTAAGGCACTTGAAAGAATGCAGCTTTAAGATGCAAGGAAAGCCTTGAGTTTAAAAACAACAACAAAAAGTTATTTGCAGAACTTTTAGATACCTTTAGTATCCCAACCTGCTTCTTTTCCCTTTTCCAACAAAAAATGCATCAAAAGGAAGTGAGGCTTAGAATCCTTGGGCTCCAAATGTTTCAGAAACAGAATATAACTGCAGTGACAACATTTGAAGTTTCAAACAGAAAAGGACACTAACACAACCTTAAAATGTTTGTTTCAATCTCAAAAGAAGTGTCTGGCTCATAGTCTCTCTGTTGTGTTGTAATACTGTCCTCAGCCTGACCAAAGATGAAGCTTAGGCCATCGGGGATGTGGAGCAAGCGTTCAAAAGCTCTGTGGGACTTTTTTCTGTTCTCTTGTTCTGAAGGACCTTCTGAAGATGAGCTTACAAAACATTATAAAAGTAGGAATTGTCTTATTCTGCACCTTGTGCTAAGAAGAAAACAAGCTTTTGCATTCCTTACAAAGACACTGTCTTGAGTAGCAGAAACCCATAATGAAATGGGAACAGCACAGAAAACCATCACTCAGCATGCTTTTGTATGGATCCTTTTGTAAGGTCAAACTTTATTTTAAACATGTCCCAAACACCTCGATTTGAGGCATCCCAATCAACAATTTATCTGAAACTGTTAAAACAGTATGTCTCACATGACTGAGACAGACACAATGAGACACACAGTGTCTCTCACAGAGCACATGTACAGGCTTGTTTACTATGGGGACAGGATATGATCTGTTTGGAGAGCTGAAGTGCTCCTCCTAGAATCACTGGAACCCACACCAAAACCAAATCTGTAAAATCTGCAAGATACGCACATCTAATAGTAAGAATTTATTTACCTACTCTATAAGGGAGCTCACAGAAGACTTGTTTTCTGTTTCCTGTAACATGCTGAACGGCCCTACCTAGATCAGATGGGCTGCTCTGCAATCTCAATCAAACTGGAAAAGTCTGACTGGAATTTAAAACTTCACATACAACCCACTCCTTAACAGACCAAAAAAAGAAAAACTCCCAAGCAAATGTTTTCATATTCTAGCTGCGTCCCTGACTCAGCAGCTACCAAAAATATCTGTAAGGTAAATCAGCAACAATCTTGGATTAATTTGCCTAAAGTAATGCTTAAAATACTCTTCTTCAATCTGTGTCTCCCTATTTTTCGTTCTAAGTGGAAGTATAGAACATTCCAAGGAAAAAGCCTCAAGAGTTGCATTTTCTTACTAGTTTTTTTTTGTAAAACACTTAGAAACAATCCACAGGTTTCATTACAGACTGACTACTAATTCAGGTGTAAGTAGTGACAAGAGGAAAGAGCACAGGTAGGGAGTTGGGATTATTTCCTGGGCCAGTCCTCTCTTGCTCCCCACCTCTGTGGCCAGACCCCTGGCACCAGGAACAGACACATTCGTCACTTGCTATGTGCCTGGCATTCATATGGAGCCAGGCTTCAATCCAAAAGGAGAAACCCCACTTCCAACAGCTTCTTTGCTAGAAAGCACAGAAGAGGTTATAATAGCACAGACAGAAAATCTGAGTTTCCTTTTCATCTGCTAGCCCCAGCTATACGTGATAGGAAAAGGTGTGATAGTGCCAAGAACATAAACACCTTGGCTAGGTGTGGAACTTCTAATCCCCCTCCTTTCCTAAAAAATTCGAGCCTTCATTTCTTCCATTTCTGCAACTATCCCTGCTTAATATTCTGCTCACCAAAGTTAATTTATAAAAAAAAAGAAAAAAAAAAAAAGACAATAGAGGACTTTGACACCTACTTTGGTAAACACAGAGCAAAATTTGACTGCAATCACCGTACTTCTGTGTCACCAAAAGCTGTACGGTTTCATGATCTTTCCCATGCAGTGACTGCATTAAACTCTTTTTAGTTCCACTGGGGATAAGGATAGTCATCAGACTCCATTCTGGAGGTGCTTTAAGCCTTTTTTCCTGCTGTTTGCTCATCCTGTGCTCAGAGGCCAATGTGTTGTAGGGGAATCTATGCCGCTTAGGGTCTGAGGATAATTCCACCAGGTAAATGTCCTATCCTCTTTCTAACCCTAACAAGTAGCTGATTTTCTCCAGCATAGGAAAAGCAGAAGTCAGATTTAGGGTTGATGTGTTCTGATTTAAGAAAAACTATGAAAGTTGCACTTTCTGAGACACTCTATAAACAGTGGTTTAAGAAAAGTTAAATATGCCCATTTTAGCAACCACTCCTCAGGCTTCTCTCAATGTGCCAGTTTCACATCCCTTTCTGGAAACATGACAGTTCAGCTGAGGTTCCTGCTGGCTTGTGAACAGACCCTCTCCAGAAGCCTGCCTGACAAGAGCGGTGCTGCACTCAGGGCAGAGCAGCGGCCGAGCCCGGCCGTAAGTGAGCCTTGGAGGGGCTTTTACCGGCCTTCAGGCGCTGCTAACGAGGAACCAGCCCGGCCTGCGGCTGCACGGCTGTTCCTGCCTCAGCAAAACACAGCCACTGATGCGCTTGGTCCCTCCTCGCCCACGGGAGCCGCTCGGGAAGGCGGCACCGGCACTGAGCAGCCCGCCCGGGGGCACAGCAGCAGCCCGGGGCGAGTCCGCAGCGGGACGGGGCACCCGGGCGGGCGGCACCGCTCGCCGCCAGCCGCTGGCTCGCCACCGCCGCCTCCTCCTTCGGCAGTCGGGCCGGGGCCGGGTGACCCCGCCGGCATCTCGGCGGCCGTGGCGGCCCGGAGCTCCGCGGCGCTGGGGACGGGCCGGGAGATGAGCCCTGGCTCCCCGCCTGCCCCGGAACCGGAGTGTCCGGCCGCTCCCTCCGCCCCGGGCCGCCGCTCCGCTCACCTTCACCCGCTTGCCCTGGATCTCCAGGCTCTTCATGGTGAAGTCCACGCCGATGGTGCTGCCCTGGCGCTCGGCGAAGGCCCCTGTTTTGAAGCGCTGAACGAGGCAGGTCTTGCCCACGCTGGCGTCCCCGATGAGCACCAGCTTGAAGAGGAAGTCGTAGCTCTCCTCCGGGTCGAGGCCGGGCCCCGCCGCCGCCCCCGACACTGCCGGGCCGGGCATGGCGCTGCGGCCTTGCACCCGCCGCCGAGGGGAGCCGGGCTGTGCGCTGTGCGCAGCGCCCGCCGCCCCCCGCCGCGCCGGGCCTAGCGCTGGGCCCGCCCCCGGCCGGCCCTCCCTCTCTCCGCCTCCCGGGCATGCCCGGCCGGGGCTGGCGGGGTCTGCTTGGGGCGCGGTCCGGCGTAAACCATCGTGTGTGGGCGAACAAGTGTGTTGGAGTCAGCGGTCCTGAGTGGCACTGATGAGCCATTCATCGCTACCACTGCCCCAGTGCTGCGCAGAGAACCTGCACAGGCAAGGATGTGTTCTCATTCTTGCTGGACTGACTTTTGTGTTATACATCACTCTATTTTACAGTTACTGACACGTAGCAGTAAACAGGTGCAATTACACCATTGAGTCATCCAGGAAGTGAGGCTGATTTGCCTCGTTGGCTTTTCATGTTTAGGTCTGAGCTGGGGTGTGGTTTGTTTCCAGAGTTGTAGGCCAAGGCTCAGGGCTATGGTTTTTCACCAGTGCAAGGTGCTGCACTGTTCAGACACGTCTTTAAAAGTGTTAACATCATGCTACGTGTCTTACATACACGTCTGTGTGAATATATAACAGAATAGAATAATAGAATCATTTAGGTTGGAAAAGACCTTCGAAGATCATCTAGTCCAACCTTTAGCCTGACACTGACAAGTTCACCACTAAACCATGCTCCTCAGTGCCACATCTACACATCTTTTAGATACCTTCAGGGATGGTGACTCAACTAGTTCCCCAGGCAGCCTGTTCCAGTGCTTGACAACCCTTTCAGTAAAGGAATTTTTCCCAATATCCCATCTAAACCTCCTTTGGTGAAACTTGAGGCCATTTCCTCTTGCATCACAAACCGGTTATGTGTACTGAGGTAAGTATACCTGAAGAATCTGGAGTTAATTGTGTTTTAACTGCTGCCTGGGTTGTCTACAAAACAAACTGCTCTTCAATAGGTACTTTCCTTTAGATTGTGTGGTGACTCAAGGTGCTTATAAATATCAGCTTTGCTAACAGAATACTTTGACACAGCACACTTTCTTAGTCTGTTCTTTGTAACAAAGATTTGCTCAATTCCATCCTCGTAGTTTCAAATGCCAAATTTCGAAATGAAACTGTTTAATGCCGGAGAGTGAGGGTTAAAATTTCTCATAGGTGTTTGTGCAGGATGTGAACAACCTGATCTATGACTATCATAGACCAACCGGGCCAGCTTGTCTTGAATTGCTCCAAATCAGTGGATTTTTGGGTAGCTTCCTAATGATTCCTTTGCAGGTCTCCATATTTTGGCAATCCATGGTAACCTGCCAGCAAGAGCAGAGGTGTGAGTTCTGTGTCACGCAGGAACAAAGGCATTCTGTTTCTGGTAGTCTGCAACGCTGAATTAAACTGCCACTGAATTCTAGGATGTTGATCAACCAGGACAGAAAAAGTGTTAAAGAGGAAATGAGACATCACTGAGCATATGCTGTCATGCTCATTAGGACTTTTTATGTCTTCAGTGTCTGAGCAAAGCACTTCAGGGAACTTAGATTATTTAGGAAGAAACATAGCTAAGGTTGTCAGTCTCTAATATTTAGAATTAATTGTATGACCTCATTTTAGTGGGAAAATAAAGGTACTACTTCCATGAAGAGAATTATAAATCTATTATTCTTGCTATAGATGATTACAAACTTTTTTTTTCTACCGACTGTCATTGTTGCTGCTTGTCATCATGAGCCTTTAACTGCTTCTAAAACGAAGACTTCTCCAAACCCATGTATTGTCACATTATGTTGTTACACTCATTCGAGGGATCTTTCATTAGTTCTCTCAAGTTGTGAAAGCCATAAATAGTGGTTTGAATGTTAAAATGCTTATCTCTGATTGATCCTGACTCCGTTGGGTTTAACACCTGTTCCATGCAAAGATTAGGAAAAACAAAATGGGTTTGAGTCAATTCCAATTTGTATCTGGCTGTATTGGAGTCCTTCATCAGAGAAGGGAGTGCCAGAAAACACTCATTAGTCAAGAACAGTCTCTCCACTAGCATCACTCCAGTAGTTACTAGAAAACAGTACCAAAATGTGGGAGAAGGTCCCCTGTACAGGCCTTAGTCACAGTTTCCTTTTCACTCAGGTGACTCAGTTTAACAACACAAGTTACATTTCAACTCTAGCAAAGGGGTTGAGCTTCAGAGCCTTTGCTACAGGTGCAAGGTCGCTTGCGATTGCCACATTCGATAGTGGGAGACTGTATTCTATTTCAAAGCAGCTGCTTGAGATCCGGAGTTACAAAGCAAATTAATTAAGTTCTGACCTTCTAAATAAACATACACAGTGATCTCATATCAAACACTGGAAAAACACAAGGAGTCCTAAAATAAATTACCCAATCTCATGCAGCACTGTTTGAAGGAGCAGAGGGTAGGGGTTCAAAGTAAGTTTTGTAATTGTGCAATGACTCTATAAGTTTCTAGTTTGCTGTAATTCTGTGCAGTAGCAAGTATTAATTCTTAACAGCTTCCAGTGTGGATATAGAATAATTGCCAAAATTGTTCTTGAAAACAGGATGACTTGAATGATAGTGTGGTTGGTACATTGTTTCTACTGTGTTCCAAGATAAAATTTTCAGCGAAGTTCAACGTTTCCTCCTTGTATTTATAATGCAGGCATGATATTTGATGTACTAGTGCTCCTTATATGGTCCAAACTTGTTTTGGTTAAAAGAATGTTTAAGCATCCGTATTTCTGGGTGGCTTTAGATCCTGCTAGTTTTATAGCTGTGTCAGCTTAAATGGATTGCTTTCTTCAAGACAATACAAATAGTAATATATTGTACTTTCTTTTTAAAAAGAGATATCTGCTAAAAAAAGTTTACTTTTTATAAGAAATGTAAAATATACAAAATAACTACTCAACTGTTTATCCCTCAAAGCTGCAGTGATTGCAGCACTTGGAGGACTCCTGGAATCTTGAAAAATGTTGCTAATTGTATCACTTGTGACCCATTCTAGCAGAACTTTTGCTTTTGCCTGGTCTGTTATTGTATGAGCACAAGTGGCAGTGAAACTGTCAAGTTCTAAGGAAGCTGCTGGCCAACAAACAGGGATGAATTTGGGGTCTAAAACTTCCCCAACCAAGGATTTTTCTGGAGTCCTTCTCCTGGTGGGCCTGCAGAGCCCAGCCTTGCTCTGAGGAGAACGCTGCTGTCTCCTCCGTGGGTGATTCCCAGTGATGAAATAGCTTCTGGTATGCAGTTGTTCAGCAAAGTGTATGACTTTGTCATGTGTGATGTGTTTGTTACCCAACAGGAGTGTTGAATGTGTTATCAGCCAAGTTTCACAACAAGCTGGTAATTAAAAAAAATTAATTGCATTCGTGAAGTTTTCCAAGTTATGCATTTTGAATATTAGAAGCCATAAGCTATTTCCAATTCCTTTCAGTTGACTCAGTTCTGGATGCTGGCTTCATTTGTCATTTGAAATGCGATATTCATGTACATAGCTTAATCATCTTCTGGATGAATGCAATGCAAATTCTCCCCTGCTTAGTTTCTAAAGGCTTTTATCAATCTTGGTGACCCATCTGTTTTCCTTCTCTGCGTTCTACAGAGAACAAAAGCCAGTCATTGCATGGGTTTTATCTCAAAGAGTGTAAGAGGAGACATACCGTTTCAGAAACCATCCCACTTAACAGAACGGATTTCTTAAAACAGCTGTTAATCACAGTTTGAAGCACCAAGAGTTGCTGATGAAACTGAAACCCCCGGTTCCTCGCAGTCAGGTTCGTTTGGCAAATCATCACAGGCCAGTCCCCTAGTTTTGGGTATCCGTGGGGTTCCTGGAGTTGTTTGTTGCCCTGGGTTGTCTTGCCACTGTAGATTGTAGATGTGCCTTCAGGAATGTGGAGTAAGGGGAATGGGTGAAACACCTTTGATCAGCGCGTATGCTCGTTAGTGTTCCTCTCTTGCATTTCCAGTGCAACTGGAATCCCACAGAGTGTGCACATGAACTGAGGAGTTACCAGTTGTCCTATGGCTGCACATTCATGAAAAGTTGCTTGAAGTGCTAGAGACTCGGTAAAGAACCACCTGGAAATCTGCATAGCTCATTGACTTTTTATTCTTCTGAGATGAACATACCTGCAACTTTATCAGACATCTTAAAATCTGTGTTTTCAGAGTCTCCACGTGTCTGAGATCCTCTGATGCTCATCACAATAGCTGGATTTCTTGATGGTAACTTTTCCTTTCCCTGGTGCAGATTGCTGAGGGAGCTGAGGTTATTCTAATATATTTGCGCCTTCGAAAATTAGGATGCTGCGCATCAATTAGGTGAAGCTTTTCGTAGTGCCCAAGTTTTTTGTAAAACATTCAGCGGTATCAGCCTAGATATCTTTATCTTAGTAAGGACATATAAGGTATGTGAATATGTTTTTTGAAGATATATATTTATATGTCTCTGTGTGTATATATATACTTGTACATATGTGCCTGTGTGCATATATTCTTGAATATATATATGAACTCATTTTCTTCCCCAAAAACACTGTAAACATAAAAAAATACTATAAATCTACCAAAAAGTAGTGTGACTGTAAAAATCACCCGGGGTAAAAACAGAGGTTCCAGCTCATTTCTGCATATATAGTCATATAGCTAGTGCATCCCAGCTTGTGGCAGTACTTAGATTCTGAGTTCTTTATCTGTTGGTGTTTCTGTTCATTAAAGAAGTTTGCTTTCTCATTTCTCTACAACTGCGTGTTTGGCTTTCAAGACATTCTACCGCTTCTACTTACAGTTTCTAAAAGGCTTTTTTTTTCTGAGTATGATCTCATGTTAGTGCCTTTGTTTGAAACATACTGATCTCCATTGCCTTCTGAAATGTGGGAATAGGGTAAGTAGTGGCTGTGAATACTTCTTCTCTTTTCAACATATTTTGTCAGTATTTGTGCTGTAGTTGCTGCTGCTGCTTCTACGTGAAATCTGAAATGTCTGCATGTGAGATTCAAAAAATGAAGTGTCCCAGTTTCTTCAGCTTACTTCAGCTGAATTACTTCAGCTCTGAAGAGTTTGTGTAGATGTTTTCCAAGTTAAGTCTTATGTCTCACAGGTTTCTTATTTCCTGAGAACTGTCACGTTGGCCTTGTGATTTGAGCAGATCTAGAGTATATCCTACAAATAATGTTTCACTCTATCTAGAAGATGGAACTGACACGCAGCCAGCAAAGCTTCAGTTCAAGCGCACATTCCAGTTTTCCCAAATATTCGAGGGTCTCCCTGTGGGGTCTCTGCTCTTGGCAGCCCGGTACCCCCTGGCTCACAAGTGGCGGCTCCTTGTCCTGGGCTCTTGAGCGTGCGTGTTGTCGGTTTGTGCTGCTGCGCAGCAAAAGCCACAGAGCCCTTGCTTTATGTGCTGGAACATCCCTCCTGCCCAGCCTGCAAATCAAGGCCATCCCGCTTGGACTGGTCTCTGCAGAGCTGTTGTTTCTCTGTTAAATTCCTGTTACATTTTGCCTGGTCTTGTTACATTAGGCCTAGTCTGGTTTCTGAAACACTTTTGTTTCTCTTGTCATACTGGAGGGGGTAATAAGAGCAACTGTTGTCACAATGTCATGATTCTGTCAGTACTCCCCAAAGCCTCCTGCAGTTTATTCCCTTGTGAATTTTCAGCTTTGAACTTCCTTGGAACTTTCATCCTCCTCAAGCAAGAAGGTGATATGTCTACGGCATGGTAATTTAGTTGCCGGATTAATAAAGCTAGGTTAAGAAAACTACTGATTCCAAGTATGGACTGTAAAAATAGTGTTAGGAAAATACGGTGTAATTGACTCAGTGTGTTTTCAGCCTAAATGAAAAATATTTTTCTTCTTTTGACTTGTAGCCCCATTTTTGTCCTGAGAGCAAGCTGGATTTATGACTACTTTTGCCCCATCGCCAGTGATAAAAAAGCTGAGGCTAAATTAAAACCGCAGTATTTGTGCCAACTGTTGTCTTTGAATTGCGTGGGTGCAGCACAGATTAGAACATGTGAAATAACTTTGCCGGTACAGAATACAGTCCAGATCTTTGCCTCAGTAATGCTGCCTCTGGAGGATTTAGACAAAGAAGGAGCAAGAAGATCTTGCATACATAAAAGGAGAAAATCTGATAAGCAAATGCCTTTTTAAAAAATGAATAGAATCGTATTTTTGTTTTCATTTCATGCACAGCAAATTCAATATAAATTTTGAGCCACTGAACAGTAAGTATAAGAATAAAGAGCAATTTTGTATTACTCACTTGAGATTGATAGCCATACAAACAAATTAATGGTCATAGATATGCCTTCCATCTGTATGAATTCTTTGCAATTGAGGTAATACATATGCAGTTCAGGTCTAGACGTGATTGGTATGAAAAAGATACCTCTGTAGTTTTGGAATATATCTGCTGAGTACTTAGCAATACTGCTATGTTCTCCAAAAAAGTCTAACATCAGGTAGTAATACTGGATGGAGGTTTTAATTTCTGAAGTGAAACTGATTTCCCACTCAGGTCAGTAAGTCTTTGCTTTATCTTATTTATCATACCGAGAATGTGAAAGAACAAAACTGTTGGTTTGCTAGAAGAGTATTACACAAGCCTCTGCATTTTGCTTGCATTAAGCATTTTGATATTCTCACCAAAATTAATATTTTTTTCAGTGTCTTATAAAAATTTGTCATCACCATCAGAGTGGCAGGATTTAATTCCACCTGGAGTGACTGCAAAGCTCCTTGTTTGCTTTGTGCATATGCCAAAAAGGGTCTTAAAATGATTGTTTGCATGGTGCACACAGATAGTTGGAGGACTGATTTTCATACTTGAATGTACTTGGAAAATGACCCAAGCGAAGGACGTGCGTGTACCTTGCAGGAGAAACGTGGAGCTGGTTTGTCTTGGGCTTTCTCTGACCCTGTGCTGAGAGCTCAGCACGAACGTGGGCGTTCTGCCTTTCGAGCTCCCCTTACCATGTTCTGCCGACTCAAATAGCATGCTCCTCTTCTCACTGTTCTCAGTTTCTGCATTACCGGATGTTTATTTCTACTTTCCTCAAAATTTTGATCTGGAAAGAGTCAATGGATTTAATTTGTATGTCTGAAGTTCAGATGTAGTCAAATACATGGTTAAATTTGGCCCCAAAAGCTCGTGAATCCTTTGGTATATTTCCATGGGATATATTATAAAATCTGATTTCGACCCCTGTTCTTATTTTACTGTTATACATCAAGAGTATTTAAGTACAATGTTATAGATTTTGCCAAATTCTGTACACAGAATTTGACAAACCAGATCTCTACCTGGTATTTGATGGCCTCTCATGCAGGGACATGTCTCCTTCTGTTTACAGGTGGTATCTCAGTGCTGGGAAACAGAGATTTGAGTATTTTATTTGGCAACCTTAGGCTGTGTTATAAAGAAATCCTCACTGAAACCAAGAGAAGAAAAATATATGTATTACTGAAGGTTGATAAATATGTTCCTCAATTACAGTCATTGTCATGATAGATACTGCTAACATGAAAGTTTGTTTCTTCTGTCGGTGCTCTCGTTCTTTTGATGTTGCAGTTCTGAGTGTGACAGTAACAGAGATCACGTTCAATGCCGATGTGGCAGGTCAGACTTGGTGGCTTTGTTGCTCCTTTTGCAGGTTCAGATTCATATGGGGTACAGCATCAGTCTTGGAAAGATAGATGTATATGTGCATATAGCTACACCACACAGCTCAGTTAAATTTAATGAGGCTGGCAAGGTGTCAGCTCCTATGTAAACAACATAAATCTTGCTCCTCTGCTGAACAGGTTTTTCTTTATTGTTTTATGGTAACTTGTTTTATTTACTATCTACTTGAGCTTCAGACTACTTCTACAACAGTCGACTATCTCAAATGTGGAAAAAAAAAGTGCATGTGGGATGTGCTTGGTCCTTTATTATGATATAAGGAGGAGCAGCCAATGCTCAAAAAAAAAGAGATTGGTTCCTGGATGTTTGTGCCTTTATCTATCTATCTATCTATCTATCTATCTATCTATCTATCTATCTATCATAAATACTTGGTCAGGCTCAAAGGTCCTGCAAAACCAGTTTGTGGTTTAGTCTGGTAACCAGAACAAAATTAAATATCTGTATCTGTCTAGTGAATATTTGCAATCAATGAATAAATAGTGACAAACAAAAGGAAAGCAACCCCAAAAAGAGTGAAAAAAAAGAGTTGCATTTGCACCAGTCTCTGCTTCACAAGTTGTGAGTCTTTTTCGAGTAATAACTGAGGGCTGTATCCTTTACAGGAGGTACGGGAGGTGAAGCACGGCTAGAGCTCCAGGGATCACTCTCACTGCTGCCATTGCCATGGAACTGGGTCCATACGCTTGAAACCATCGGTAAGCACCTTAGTATGGCATTTACTGAAAAAGTGCTGAAACCAGAATTTCCTGGAGTAGCCTAAAACTCACTCAGGTTATGCATAAAAGGTGAGCTTTTTCATCCATGACAATAGCAAATAAAATAAACCAACTCTTTTGAGCACAAGCAGGAAGACGGAGAGTCATCAACTCTCGCTTCTTTTCCCCAGGTGTTCACATTGGCTGGACTCTCACTAATGGCTCTTGGCCTGTTCAGTTAAGTTAGGTTATGGTTGGACTCGATGATCCTGAGGGTCTCTTCCAACCTAAGTGATTCCTTGATTCTAAATGAGGCCTCTCCCACTAAGCTGGTGGGACTTGTTTGGCTCTGGGGGTTGGTTTGTGTTGATCAGGAGACAAGCTGGGGCCTGAGGCCTGGTGTGTCTTGCTGGAACATCCCTCTTGCCCAGCCTGCAAACCAAGGCCATCCCACTTTGCCTCATGGCCGGTCTCTGCAGAGCTGTTGTTTCTCTGGTAAATTCCTGTTAGATTTTGCCTGGTCTTGTTACATTAGGCCTAGTCTGGTTTCTGAAAAAACTTCCACACAACTTGAAGTTTCTTGGCTGGAAGTCACTGTAAATATGAAATTGCCATCTGTGACATGAACGTGTTGTTTTCCCTCACAAGGTGCTTGAAAGTGCATTGACCTGAAGCTCCCTAACTGCTTAAGTAAAAAATTGTGAGAATCTCTACCCCCAGAAGCTGCTTGAGAAAAAGCATACTGTGTTTTTTTAAATGCAAAATAGAACAACAGACCATAATTTCTGCATTTGAAGTATATCTAAAAATGTTTCTCTAACTTTATTGAAGATAGCTAGCAGATTGCCACAGATTTATTAGTTTTGTTGTCTTTTAGGATTGATTTTGTTGAGTTTTTGTTCTTTTTTGAAACTATCTCAGGAAGATCTTAGACTTTGAGGAACAGGGGAGGAATGGTAGGGAAAAAAACCTGCAGTGCTGTTTGTTTTGATTTCATTATTTTGTTTTAGTTACTTAATTTATATTTTTTTTCTTTATTGCACTTTGATAGGGTGAAGCTACAGTATCAAAGCAGTTAATCAAATTTTAATTTAAATTAAATCAAGACTTTAGGAGAACAGAAGAGAGAAAACATATGTTGAGTTTTAATATAAAGATTGAGTTGTGTCTTTGAGAGTTGCAGTAGCAGAAAACTCGAGGTCTAAAAATGATTAATCACAGTGAAGAAAGTAAATTGAGATTGTATTGCCAGTGTCCAGAAGTATAGTAACAGCTTTCTGTTGATAGAAAACAATTTGTGACTTTCAACATGTGACACTTGGTGACAGAAGACCTGCATTAAGGCTCTAGGAAGAGCTAACAGTAATTGGGAGCTGGTTTGGAAAATCGCTCTGTCATGTCCCATTACTGAGGGCTTGGTACCCACGGGTGACAAGGCTGGGGGAGTTCTTGTCACTGGCCGCTCTCAGCAGCCACTAGGTGCCAATGTTGATCCACAGCTGTGACTGAAGTTAAAGGAACCTCTTCAGGGGCTCTGAGGTTCTGTTACACACAATTTGTGTTCTTTTATGGACTGCAGTTGCCCTTTTCCTTCAGGTTGTAAGTGCTGCTATTTTAGTTTTAGCCTTGCCAATAATTCAGCTTTTGGTAACTGTATCTGAAAATTAAGTTATCGGGTTTTGCAGCTGCCTTGCAAACTCAGGGAAGTCAAACATCTTCTTGCTTTCAAGTGCTCTGCTGTCTTGAAGGCACCTTTTGTGACGTGGCAACTGCCACGTTCTTCCACTGCTGTGTACTGCTGCTGATAGGAATGCGTTGCAAAGGTAGATTTTATACAGATGTGTCACGTTCCATAGTCCTTCTCCGTGGTCAAAAGAGGCAATATATGAAGCCAATAAATAAATTATTAATATCAGAGGCAAAAACCTTCTGACCCCTAAAGAGGAGACAAGAAAAAATGGTTCATGGAGGAGAAGGGAGCCTGTACCCTGTCCCTGCTGACACTTCCTTCCCTGAGGATCAAGGCCATTCAAGAAAGGGCTTTGCATTGGTTTGGTTTTGTTTTTCATGGATTAAGACGAATTATCTGGGTTTCCTTAGCCCTATTTCTTCATACTCTTCAGAGGGAAGAGGTCTCCATCCACTTTTCTCAGAGAATGTACGTGCATAAAACAACGCCATTCAGTTTTAATAACTATAGGTTGTTAAAGGACTGGGCCTTTGATGGTCAAACAAGAAAGTCATAAGTAAAGCCAAATGAAACCTGAATGAAGTCCTGTCCAGTACCTGAGACTTACTTTGCCTCCAATGAAGTTGCCATGTCAGTCAGTAGCCGTGTCCCCGCTGAGAGGACATCAGTGCTGCTGCCCAGGGACAATGGGCTGGATGAACCAGCATGTGCCGCTGAGGCAGGCGCCGCGGCAGGGAGCGGATTGCCCGGGAAGGAGCTGGGTACGAACAGCAGCCGTGTGGCCATTACGCAACCAAAGCAATTTGTTGTCACACACCAGTTATGGAGTGCAATCTAAATTTAATTGGAGTCAATGTAACAGCAAAATATTTACATGGGCTCTACTGACAAAGCACTTTCGAAAATTGTTTTTTGCAGTGCTGTGAAGAGAAAAAGCATTAAGATAAACTGAATTACTGAGATAAACTTAGCATTACTATAAACTTAGCACTATCAAGGGAATCATTAGATAGGAATTGTTAATTTTTCAGTATAGTTGATGTCTCATGTTGGCAGGCCAAAGTAACAAAATTGTGTAATTCAGAAATAAGTCGTAACGTACAAGTATGTGGACCTTAAGAGTCCAAGAAAAACAGTTTTGTGAAGCCTCAAATTCTATTTTAGTAATTCCCAAACCAGTGCATTTACACATAGAATCAATATGAGAATATATAAAGAATACAAGTGTGGTAAAACTTAGACCAATTAACAATTGTCTTGCTGCCACTCCACATATATTTTCTAAGTTCAATTAGTAGTTAGTTCTTATACGTTTACTAGTTCAATAATGAAAGAAATTTCCTATTCACCTGAGGGCATTCCTATGTGTTACTAGTCCTGTTAGCCTGTGATTATTCTTGGTCTTTTGCTGTTTGAAACTTTTTATCGGGTGAATTATTCTAGCTGCTATTAACGCAGTTCCACATCTGGTCAATGCAAGCCGTAACCATGCAACAAAGGTGGAAAATTACTGTCATTATGTGACATATATATTATGAAATAGCTGGGATGTATAGGAACGTTGCGCAAGATTGGCGAGGAGTTTAGTTAAATGTAAATACGCTCAAAGTGACTTGCACCTGTCTGTAGAAAAAGCACATACATCACACTCATTGTTTTACTGACCTTGTGTGCTTGATGAGCAGAACCTCTGTGTTAGATTACATAGGCCTGTGAGAAACCCCAGGCACCTTATCGCTATGTCTGAGATTCCTGCTTTGTTGTGAGAAAGAGTGGGAGGCTGTGCCTGCCTGAAGCCTTGAAATGCAGGCGAGCTCAGCAGAACCAGTGATCTTCCAGCAGGGCTGAATCGCTGCAGTGCCTGCGTCCCCACTTGTTCCGTCTGCATGGGAGCTTAGGAGCTACTTCAGAGATCCCCCAGTAGAGAGGTAACCAAAATAAAACTCACTCTTTGCAATTGCATTTGTGGCCTCTGGCTCTTCTCGCGAAGTGCCTGCGTATGGGTACACATGGGGTTAAACTGAACAGGAGAAGTATTTTACTTTGTGTTACTCACTTTCTGCATACTTACACACTTTGACTGGGGGCTAAGGCCAGGTGTCGGATGGAATCATAAGGCCAGAACAAAGCGCGTCCCTTTATGTTTATTCACATAAGCATTGGCAACTATTTTATAAACAATGCTGTACATTTATTAGTGTCAAATGGGAAAAAAAATAATTAAAAAGCAGCAAACATCTCTGGTGCGTGAACTCAAATGGTGGATCTGGACTAGAACCAAACTGTGTATACCAGACAAAAGGAAAGGATTAAGCTGCTAAACAGGAGTTGTTCGGATGGACCAACCCTTTTTGCCTCAATGGTAAAAAAATCTTGAGTGTGTCAGGTGAAAAGGTGATTCACCTGCCACTCCATTTAATAAATGAAGCCCGCAAATATTTTCCACATTAACTGAATTGCAGTTTACACAGAATTGCGTTTAACACGAATCTACTCAAAGTATTACAATGAACTCTCTTAAATTTTTTTTTTTTGTCCTAGCACAATATTTCTGAGTATGGCTACTTATCTTGCTAAATATTGAACCAAACCTCATAGCTTTTAGTTGCAATGAATCCCAGCAGTTATACCTGTGTTACCAAAACGTGCGAAAACAGGTATACGCACTAGTTTGCACTCTTGCAGGCTTGATACAGGCACAGTCTCTGCGATCTGTCCAAAGTCCCTTGGGAACACTGTCAGCGTGTTTTATTGAGATAGCTGACGTATTTTCCTGTCTTTGCACATTGTTAGCGACGGCAGCAGTTTGGTGGAGCGTGTGGCTCAAGCATGACATAGTGGCCTTGTGAGATAAACAGCTGAATGTTGTTCTTGAGCCTTCAGTTCCAGCTTTCCCCTTTTCCGAGGGTTTTTTTCAGATAAAAGCCAAGTGGATCAGTAGTGATAAATACAATGCTGTTTTAGTGGAGTGTGAAATACTGCCATGGAAGAGATATCCTCCTCTTTCCTCTTACAACGTCAGAAAACATGTTCTCACCAATACTACTTTTTTTTTTCCTGTATTCTGTGCCTCTTATTTAATGTGTTGGTTGATATAAGCACAAACGTTTGCTGATGGCTCGTTTTTAAAATGTTTGTAGAATCAAAGCTGTAAAGTAACTTTACTATTTTATCTATAATAGCAAACTTTTAAGATGACTGTGTTCCGATGCATAGTTATAACTTCATCCGTTTCACCTGCATATTGAATTTTGTTTTGGTGTATGTCATGGGCTATGTCTATTCAGATTAATTAAGCTGCATGGCCTGTTTTTATGACAGGGTTGAAAATGCGTATCTAGCTTTATAGGCACAAAAGAGAGAAATAAGCTCTTAGTGATCATGATTTAGTTTTGGGAAACAAGAAATCTGATTTAGGAAAGTCCCCATGAGAGCCTGCAGAGCACATTTCTTCAGGAACATTCTGCATTAATACAAACTGGTGGTTGCCTTTAAAAAATTGAATAGCTCAGCACAGAGAAAATATTCTAAAATTATCTAACTGCCTACACCACTACGTTCCTGAGTATTTCTTTGAAATTCTCTCCTGCAGAGGTTATTTATGTAGAATACCATTCAATAAGGCCAGAGAAATTCTGAGTGTTTGTGCTCACCTGATGGAAATGTGCACATAAATCTGAAGACACAGTTTCGCTCTGGTCTGCACTAGAGGGTAACACAGCCTTACAACACCACTCTCTTTCTAGGCTGTATGGTTCGGTTCCTGCAGCAGGGATGCAGCACTTCATAAAAAGCCCGTTCTGTGCTGCTCTGGGAGTGCTCGCGGTGCAGAGCGTGGCTCGCGCTGGAGGAGGCAGAGGGGAACGTCTGCTGTGCGGAGCGGCGGAGGCGGCTGCGCCTGCACCCCAGCGCTGCCGCTGCTCGCTGGGGGTGGCCCTGGGACGTGCTGCCCTTGGGGTCTCCATTTCCATGGCCTGTCCCACCACCAGTTTGGCAGGTGAGCCAAGCGATAAGAATAGCTGTAATGCACCAGGTGTCACGTGCAATTCTGTTAAAATATTTCACGTTTCAGGTAGCACCTACCAATTTGAAAAAATGCTCTATATTGGTTAAGCTGTAGGATTCACCATGACATGGGATGAGCTGTTTCAGTTATTCAGTTATTTTCACTTTTAGATTTTTAGCCCTGTTTCTAGTCTGATTTCTACTCCCAGCCCTTCGTTAACAAATCTTTCTTCGTCTTGATTCATACAAGCTGTGATCTTGTCATTCCTTAAATTCCTGTTTATTAAATGAAATTGATTAAGCTCCTTTTAAGATACATTTTCCAATCCTTTATTTGCATTACAGTTGTTTTTCTTATTCTTCTGCAGCTGATTCTTCTTGATTTGTAGACATTGATACTGGATTATCATAGCTTATCTAAACATGGAAGTAAATAAGTCTTTCTATCCCTAAATGGCATTCCCTGTTTTAAAAAGATCACATTGCCCATTTCTGCAACATCATACATGGGAGGTCATTATTCATGGATTATTTGCCTTCTCTAAATTGAGTCCTCAACCCATCTTTTGTTTCTAGATGTATGATCTTGCTTTTGATTGCTTGATGCTCCACCGCTTTTTGAGTTTGTGACTCCCCTCTTCTTGTTCCCCACCGTATTGTTTGCAGACTAACATTGCAATGGGCATTGTCTCATCTTATAGAGGTGATAGCACATGGTAATTGCAAAGCGACGGAACTGCCGGCTTCGCTAGGGCTATTCCGTGTTTGAACAAGGAACCTCGCTTCTCTGATAAACTGCTAGGTAGAGAGCCAAGCTGGCTGTAGCATCCCAGCAGGTAACCTCTCATACCTGGCTCGGGGCTGGGGCTAGGAGGAGCATTTGCAAAACGTAGCTTAATTTGAACTGCCAACAGTAGGATTAATTTTTTAAGACCTTCAGAGATCTCCCATCTAAGCAGCCTCACATCACCAGAGCAGCCAGGATCACAGCGTGCGGTGCTGTTCCTGGAGTCCTGTGAATGGTCAGGTTATGGAGAAACAATGGACTCCAGTCACTACAACTTTTCTATGAGGGTGGGGGGCACAAGGAGAGAAGAGAGTACATCCTGTTCAGAGCTGTTGTGTAAAATCCAGTGTATCAGATGCCAGTAGTTAAAGTGGAAGATAAGCTCTGGAAATTTCGTAGGATTTTAATCAGAAATATGTAGAACTGTAAAAGACATCAAACTTGGGTGAGTATGAATGTTCAACAAGCATCCATTATTTCAATTTCAGGTAGAATGCTTTTTTTATTGTTCACTCTCCAGGAAATTCAACAATATTTAAAATTACTTTTACTGATTATATTCTTATTACAGTCCATCTTTAAACATCTTCAACAAGGGATACATTGAGTGGCTGGCCTATATAATTGCAGCGGTTTTGCTGGCAGGAAACTCCCGAACCTGAGGAAGAGATGATTGAATTTGTTTGCACACAAGAACAATCCTCCCGGTGCCACTGGGACACTGTGAGGGAGCTAACAAGGTGCAAACTCACACAGTGTCCAACTGAGAAAAGAATTGCTAAAACAGTACAGCTGGTGTTCATCTCCATATATTAAAAAGTGTAGGATTTGGGGATGTAAATCTTCTTGCTATAAGAGCTGAGAATTCAGTGGAAAAATGCCAAGTTAAATAATTTTTTAAAAATTTAGAAACTGCATTTCATATGAGTAGACGGCAGCAGAATGAAACGTGCTTGTCAATACACCGCAAAGCTTGTTTTTGAAAGGAAATTAAATCAAGGTTGCCTATCTGAGGACCCAGATTTTGAGCCCTGGGATCTATTTCTAGCATGTTCACCATTAGAACTAGTGTTGTCAGTGCACGTGCTTTTTTGTGGTAGAACAGTCTGATGTTTCTGGTCAATCCAGTGGTAGCAAACAGCTCATTGTGTCTTGTGGTTTTTGAAGGTGCACCTTCCCAGGAGTCAGCGCCTGGAGTTGTATTGCCTTAGGTTTATCTGGCAGACCAGCTTTTTCGAGAATTTCAGAGCCCATGCTACTAAAATAAGTGTAATTATTACTCCAGCAATTAAAATGAGGTCTCTCCAGAAGAACTCAAGACACTCGATTGGGAGAAACCTCTTACAAATCCCCAGCTCATTCCCAGTCAGCTGCCTCAGGGGCTTCATCCTCAGCAGAGCCGGGCTGGCGCACCTGACGTTTGCAAGAGAGGCCGCCGAGACATCTTCTAACCAGAGTTTCAGGTACAGAATGTGACAGTCACAGTTCCAGGGGTTGTCAGACATGCTCACCTCCTCCAGGCTGCGCAGGCTGTCCAGGGCGCCGGGAGGAACCCAGCTCAGGCTGTTGTTGTGCAGATAAAGCCGCCTGGTGTGGAGCGGCAAGGCCGGCACTTCCCGCAGCTGCCGCGAGCTGCAGTCGATGTGCAGACCCTTCGATTCCCCCAGGGACTGACAGCGGCAGGAGGGAGGACAGAGCTCAGCGTGGCTCGGCTGGAACAGCAACAACACGGCAAATCCCGCTACGGTGACCAACTCTGTCTTGTTCATGCTTCGGCTACCCACAGAATAAGAACAATAACCTAATAAGTATGATTCATTAGCATGTTGCTAAATGCAGAATTACAAGACAGCTATTTCTTTCTCAGGATTACCCGGGAGGTTTAGGTTTTTGGAAGGAGATCTTTAGTTTTCTGTATTTCCCGCATAGCCATTCTTCCTGACGTTATGTAGCATAAATGCAACTGGGAGGGCCCACAGTGAGATATTTTGTCTCTAGTTCGTTGCTTTTCCTTCATAATTGTACAACATACCCTGTTGTCCCAAAAATAAGACAGGGTCTTAGATTAGTTTTTGCTCCAAAACATGCATTAGGGCTTATTTTAAGGGGATGTCTTATTTTTCCATGAACAACAGTCTACATTTATTCTTGAACAAAAAATCAACGTTTATTCAAATATAGTCATTTCGCCACATTCTGGAACATCATCATAGTTCTTCAAACCCTGAATTCCATTGTGAATTTCCTGTGGCTCTACCTCCTTTAGAACCATTGGCCCTGATTTCTCATGTCTGGCAACAGTGCTTCCCTTAAACGTGCTCGTCTTGTCCACATCTCCTACTTGTAGCACATTGGCAACACAACCGGCAGTTCTCTGTCAAGTCTCTGCTTTTCTTGGTGAAGGGTCTGTCTGTCCTGCTGCATTCCATTGCCAATTAATTTTACTTTTTTACATGTAGAGCTGCCTGGACACTATTTAAATTGACTTTTTAAATGAACTGTAACTAGGGCTTGTTTTTGGAGTAGGGCTTATATTTCAAGCATCCTCAAAAATCCTGAAAAATCATGCTAGGGCTTATGTTTGTGGTAGGTCTTATTTTTGGGGAAACAGGGTACATTGTTGTTCAAAGTTCTGGAACGGAATGTCACTAGGAGATGATAGTAAAAACGAGGTTAGTTCTAATATTCTAATTTTCGAAGGTCTAGTGTTAAAACTGTGTGATGAAGTCAGTTTTCAAAATTGAGCTTAAGAGCTTGAATAAATGTAAATGTTAAAAATCTTCTTTCTTAGAGTATAAAGACTCTAACCAGGAGGGATGTATCTTTATGTGGCAAAAAGTTCTTGTAGCTGCCTTGTAGCTTCACGCATCTCTGAGAACATACAGCTTAAGATTTGGATGAATAGAGAATTGGAAATTTTCCGTATCTGGTACTGCTTGTCTTCCAGTGCTTTGGGCTAGCAGGTAATTGTCCCTTTTGCTGCGTCCTTCCCACTTCTGTAGAGTAGATCCCACTAGCCTTCCATCTTAGCAGTTCAAAACCTCTAAACCTTCCTGTATTTCCTACTGCTTTGCTGCATTTAAAAACACAAAACTAACCTTGGGACCAGGTTGGAATTCTAAATACGAAATCCCTCACACAGGTTGGGGAATTTCCAATCTTGAAACTGCCTTTATTGTTTTAATACATCCCATAAGTAAAATGTATTTTCTTGTTATTTTTCTTCCTCCTCACCCCCCCCCTTCATTTGCAATAAGTAAGTATTGAAGCAAAAATATCTGACTGTATATTGCCTTGGACGCTACTTGGAGAATGGCAGATATACTGTAAAAAGTGTTGGGTTTTTATGCACTATGCACTTAAAGAAAATTCCTTTTTAAGCTGAAGAAGGTGGAAACATTTGTATAACTTTGTTTGCAGGCGAGCATTAGAAGCACATTGAGTATGATTTTAAAACTGGACTGGACAAAGCCTGAGAAATAGCAAGCAAGTAGAACAGACCTATTAACAGCAACAGAGTAAAAGAGGTTTTTACCCAGCAAGGTGATAAGAACCTTAAATTATACTAATGTAGAATGGAATTTGGAAAAAAAAGTCTTCAAAATAATGTTTTCAGGTGTAGAACTAAAAAAAAAAGGTTTTCCTCTTAAAAACTTTTTTTTCCCTCTAGGAAGTTTTGTTTAATGAAAACTAAAACTGTAGGAAAAAGGATTGATTTTGTTTTAAATGAATTTACTTCAGTTTACTTACAAGGATTATGTGATTAGCTTCTGTCTAACTTCAAAATGAAGTTAGACAGCTCTAGATTCCTATGTTTTCAATTGGATTAATGCTACATAAAATGATAAACTTCATCACAGAGAAGGTGAAATATTAATCTAAACAATCTCCTGTGTCGTTGTTAGCAAGCAGTTAGTCTAAATATCTTTGATCTGAATTTAGATACTCATTTTTAAAAGAAACCCACTAGAGCTGTTTTTTCCAAAGTAGACATCTTAAAAGGACAGACTATGCCGTCAGACTTAAAAAAGTTAAGCAATATCTATAGAAAAGACAATCTCTTCTGATTTAATATATGAACAGCAAGAGGTTCCAAATGAAATAAAAATAAGAACCATGGTCAAAATGCAGGAAGGCAGAGCTGGTGAGCTGGCTGGCTGGCACTTACCCCTATTTCTTGGCTCTCGATTCCTTTCCCCTCCCGGTCAAGTGTTGTGGCACAAACAGCAACTCGTGCTGGATTTTTGAAGAGTCAGGGAGGAAATGTGGTCAAGTAGATGCGCTTTTCCTTTGCAGAATAGAAAACCGTTCCTGTTGGAACTATATGCTATACATATGCTATATATGGTTGATACGTGTCACTGCATATAGTGCTTGGGGCATTTTTGTATTTTCTGTAGATGAGAGGAAATGCTTTTGAATATTGTTGGGGTTTTTTTATTGCTAATATATTTTTGCTGTTAAAACTGACAATGTCTGGAAAACCTAGAATGACTAGTCTGAAATCTAGTGGCTTTTCTTCCTTAGCTGTGATAATCTACAAGTACAGAAGTTAACTTGAGCTTCAGCTGCTAACACACACAAGCCCAAGAAAGATCCAAGGCAGCTGAAGGTAGAAATTAAATAGAGTTGTTCTGTTTCAGTCCCAGCCAGGTGTGGTTAGTATGATTAAGTACAGTTCGTAAAAACACACCATAGCGTCAAAATAACTTATGTTAATCAGATTAGATCACTAAGGGATAGAGAAATGTTAATGCCATTATGTTGAAACAGAATGAAAATGTTCCCGTTACGTGATGAAATCGAACACTGCATCTTCTTGCATTGAAACGCATGAATATATTTGGAACCCTTTGGGCTCCACACCTCCCCAAGGTGTGTCCTGCGTTCCTTGGCTCCTGGCTCGCATGGGGCTGCAGAAGCAGCTGCTCAGGCCCTGGAGCTGGTGCTTATGCTGAGGACAAGGGGCCAGTTCCTTCAGCTCTGCCTGCAGGGAGCAGCTGCCAGAAGCCAACTTAAAATCCAAGGCATTTGCATTAATGATTTTAGGGCTATAGCTTTTTGTAAGCCAAATTTATTTTTTTTTTTCATTTAAGAGGATTTATTAAGACCCAATCTGAAAAAAAGAGAAAAAACAAGTTGGAATCTACTATAATCTTGTTATAGTCTGAAAATATGTTTTCCACAAAATGAATCCATTTGAACGTTTTGTGAATGAGAGAGTCTCTGTCTCCTCTCAGCGGAAAGGTATTTCTGAACGCTCTTGTTTCCCAGACAAACCCTCTTGCTCTCTTACTCCCCGAAAGCACAATTTCTGGGTTCGTTTTCTTCTGAGGCCTTGGCTTTTCCAGACAGTTGGGTGGCTGCTGCTTCTGATTGCTTACACAGGGAGAAAAAAAGGGGGAATTGCTCGTTTCCTTGCAGTTAAGAATAAAACCTGCAATTTAAAGATAAATGTGCAGATCAAACGCATGACCTGCTAAGAGGAAATTTAGGGAGCATATGCCATTATTTTTTATAGATGGTTTTAAGGAGTTATAGTCGTTTATTGCTGTCAATGACCTACTCTTGACCTAGAAAGACAGAAGCCTTGCTGAAGCACTATTTCTATTTCCAATGCTGGAAAAACTTGCTGCATCACGTTGTCAACAGACGGCAAAACTGCTTCTTATTTAAGCTCTATCACCTTGATTAAATCTGTTCCTTCATATTTTGAAAGAGCTTGGTGAGAACAGGCTAAGCAGAATATTTCTTTATAATTGGATGTGAGTCACTGGTAATTCATGAATTATACAAATGAGTGAATAAGCAAAAAGAAGGAAAAAAAAAGATCAATCATGAAATTCATTCACACATCAAGGAATATTGCCTGCAGAAATGAATTAAAGAAAAGCTGTGGTTTCTCTCACATCAGGAGTTATTGTTGCCCCAGGGCCAAAATATCCCTGTTATCTACTGCACCCTGGAGAACCAGCCTACTAAAGCCTTTTCAGTATTTATACAGTAGAGGACTCTGATTTTCATCCTGTCCATGTTCTGCTTATTGTGTTGTTTCCCACTGCACATTTATTTTGTTTTTACCTGATTGAATTTTGCCTCTGTCAAATAAAATATCCCATTTCCTCAGAAAATTATTACGCAGGCAGATAAACTCTTGTCGTTTAGGAAATCCTTCTCCCAAATTGTCCTCCACCCGTTTCAGAAAATCATTCTTTCTCCTTCCACACATTGTCATAAAGAATCTCCCTCTTTGCTGTTTTCACTATTCAGAGCTGTGCATGGTTGTGCAATCGTCAGCTATTGCTTATCTTTCCACTAGGTGTCATTCAAGTTATTCTTTTTGTTAAATGTTGAGCATTTACTCTCTGAATCTGAATCAACCTCTAAATATAGTTTATCAATTCAAAATAATTGTTTGAAAGACTGAAATATTGTATTCTTTTAGGATATTACCTTTTCCATAGCCTCAAGGTAAAAATGTAACAGAGGTGTGTATTATGTGATCTGTTTAAATCAGCCAAAGAACGGCCGTAAATGCCCCTTGTTTGACCGCCCTGGTAACGATGCAGTCTGGCCTGCTAAAGATATTTATTACTAAATGTCTTTCCTAGGTTACTGGATACCAGCTGCAGCAGGACTGTAAAATTCCTGAGACGAAGCAGCACTCTGAGTGTTGTGGTGTGTTCGTGGTTAAGGAGTTTGCTGATAACCAGCATCAGTCTTGAGCCCCGTTAGCTAAAGTCCTGCTCTTTTCTGCTTGAAGAGCTGGAAATGCGGAAGGCAGGGCATTGAACTGTGTGGTCACACCGAACAGTTGTTCTTGGAAAGATCAATTAGAAATTAATTAGTCTCTGATGTAAAAGGCTATATCGGAAAAGCCCAAGTGATGCGTTTACTGTGGTAATTCATTGTAGAATTTAACTCACTGTTCATAATTGATAAGATGATGAGTTTTTATGTTGCTGCTTATAAAGCTGTGACTTCCTGCTTTTTGTTTTTGTTTTAAATAAGCCAGTCAACTCTGGATATCTTTTCAACGATAAATTAAATTTTTCTAGACGCGACCAGCTACAGTCACGTTACTCCTTCCGTACTTATGCTATATTTACACATTGTGTTGTTAAAACTTGCAGCTGTGCCCAGTTCTGTTCTTTGTGCTGCAGCGAATGGCAGATTCTTGCCCAGACTTCTGCTGGTGCTGGGAGAGCCACAGAAAGGCACTGCAGGCAGACCGGGTCCAGTTCTGTTGGGTTTCTACCACAGAGCAGAGGAGCTGCCAGGACCACGCACCCCAGCAAACCCACCCAACCCGCTTGGAAGGTGCTGGCACAACTGCAGTTTTCCTGTGTCAGGAACAACGCTCTCAAACTGTCTTACAGCATAGGATTTGCTTTGGTATGCCACATAACGTTATTGCCAACCCCAATTTTCCAGTTCTTGCACTGCATCCCCAAACCATGACATTTGCATTTTAAAAAATATTCTATGGTGACTTGGTGTTTTGAGCCATTAAAGCTCACATTTTCCAAGGTCTGCTGATAATCATTAAGGCTAGATATTGCTAATGAAGGCCGAGATTCACCTCTAGTCACGTCTCCAAGAATTGGGTTCTGAAAGAAACCTTTTATATAGTGTGAGCCGTGATAAAATCACAAAAGCTGAAAATGCTCCTGCGCTAATCCTATTATTTCTTATCACTGAATTCTAATATATGACGAGTTTCGAGAGTCAGTTTTATCAAGCTGGGAGATGAATTAATCATATAGCCACATATAGCAGGGAATAAATAAGCAGTGTTCCTCTGAGGAGGTTTGTAAATTCGTTAAAAGATGCTGCAAGTCTCTTCTTGCATAATCTAATTATTTCTTTGCCCTCATTTACTCTCTCTAGCTCAAACACAGTGTTGATGGCTGTACTTCAGTGAAACTTCCTACATTGAATGGAGCTAGTTGGAGGTTATTTATAATTTATTTCCACGTCAGTTCTGATGGACCTCGGTGGTTTGATGTTGTCCTGCGATGACACCGTTGGTGTCGTTGTCTCTGCGCTGACAGGCACAGAACACCCGCAGCACCGCAACCTCGAACGGGACAAACCAGAGCCCGGAACACCAGGGAAGTTCCGTCCCCTGCAGTCAGCAGCTCACCCCGAGTTCGCCTCTGAAATTGGGGGCGTTTGCCCCGTACCTCGGCTGGCTGCACGTCGAGCTGCAGCACCTTTAGTTACACAAGCTAAAGAATGTTGTTCGGGTTTTATGACTACAGAAAAATCTGTCTACGTTTTTTTTTTGCTTTGAGGAGTCCTCATGTGAAGAACTCTGAAAGATGAGGTTCCTTCAGATAAAAGGACGAAGAAACAAAAATCCATGGGGTTCTCTTTCCCATTAAGTCTTTGTCACTGGCTCCTTTCAGAGTATTTGATACTTTTTGCTGTTTAAGGGATACTTTTGTTGTGGTCTAAGTGTGTTACTGAAATCACAGTGCTTTGCCTGAGATTTTGCTTCTGTGTGTTGCCGTTCACCTTTACTCATCATCTACATTCTTTTGGATGTTTCAATTTGTTTCCTAGGGAACACAATTGCTTTTTCTTCTCTAAACTCTGTGGCTTTTCTGATGAATCTCTATGAATAAGACACAATTTATAGTAGTGAGGACTCCTTTCCAGAATACACGGCCAGTTAAATGTTGATATACTGCTTCCACTTTAATCAGTATTGCTAGACTGCAGCCAAACAGAGCTTTACCACAAATCTCAGCTTTTGCCCAGTTTGCATGTCTGGTATCTGGGAAAAACGCATCAAAATTCTATTAATTCTTTGTTAATCTTGCTCTGAAAGTCAGTAGGATGAAAAAGAGTGTTTGACTTCCGTGAATAAAGTTGTGTCTGAAGGGCTTAACTGGGTAGGTACAACAGAGGCTGATCCTCACCTCTGGGACTCGCAGGTGCTATTGGAAATTACAGCTACACATCCCATACGAAAGAAAAGGAGGGGAGGAGGTTATCCCATCCCTCCACAACCAGGAGCATGGTTTTAAAATATATGTGGAATAAGAAACAATAAAGAGAGCTACTGAAGCTGGTGAACTAACACCCCTTGGTTTGGTTCTAGGAAGCAGAGCCCGTGAGAACTTGGTAACCCAAGCACTTCAGTGAGCTTGATGCATGTGCCAACCTCTGGGTAAAAGAGGGATTTCTGGAAGGGAAAAATAAACTCACTGCTAGGGCTTGGACCTGGGCTTGAGTGGCCAGGACTTTGCTGAATCACGTCCAGATATAGAGTCAGGAAACAAGCACATTATTTTTAGGGAGTGGGTGAAAGTTATGTTTCCTATGGGATGAGAAAACTCTGAATCCATTAATTTCCAGAGTTCCAAAATTGCTTTTTATTTTTCCTGACACGTCAAGCAGGGCTATCGAACCTTTGTGTTCAAAAATACTTGTGCAAGAAGCTCCTTATTTTGACTGTGATAAATAGTGGAATAAAAGAACATTACAGGGCAGTCAGCAATTTTACTCAGGGCAAAGTTCCTGGCGGATATAAATTGAACATGTGAGGAGAGAAGCACAGACACTAATTCTCAATTCAGGAAGACTGAGATTTTCTCAGCCTTCAGGATATTGGATACAACTAATAAATAGTGCAGATGTCACCTTATTTTAGGCTTCTATCATTTCTAAGGAAGTCTGTAAACCGAAATTCGGTACCTGTCTGGTTTGTTCAGAGTCAGCACATAAAGCAGTGTCTTGAAGAGGGTGAAGATTTCTGTGACTCTGAACAAAAGTTCTTGAGATTCATCTTGGAAAGGTTTTAAAGGGCTTTCTGGGGTGCTGGCATGGTATGAATTTTCATGAGTACAGAGTTGATAGCAGCATTTTTCCTTTACGTGGAAAAGCCCCGAAGGCAGAATGCTTCAAATACAATGAAAACTTTGGGTGCTGCTTTGTGCAGTATAAAAATAACTGAAATCATCGCACAACCGCTGCAGAGAATCAGGTGAGCGTGTAAAACTGCTGGCATGATGTGACCGTGGCAAAGGCGTCTGCAGTGATCTTCGGTGATGTGGAAAAGGAGACACCCCATTTCTTCACAGCTTGGAAAGACAGTTAGCTGCAATGTGCTTCACATGCCAAAAGCCAAGGAATCACTCAGTCTCCATTAAGTGTATTGCAGATATATTGATAGATAAAATATATTTTTTTTCTTTAGAAAACCGGAGTAGACACGTAATATGCAAGTCTTGTTTGCACTTGAGCCTGCTCAGAAGCAGCTACTCATGACAAATCAGTGTCTGTTTCCCTTACTTTAAGCCAAAAACATTCAGCGAAGTTGAACAAGAAAAAGGCATCTTATACCACAATAACAGCCACCTGCAGGAGCAGTTCCATCTTATGAATCAGGCCAAGTTATCTTTACTCAAGAGGGGAGAAAAGCAAGGTTGAACAGCTTATATCTCTAAGGTGTTTTTCTCTAAAAGCCTTTCTTTCTGGCTACTCCAGGTCTTCCTTTCAGCACTTTGCTCTGCTGGAGATGGATGTATACTCTTCACGGCTTCGCTTTTCTCTTTCATCCTGCCATCTGTTCCACCTGGTACCACTCCGTTATTTCCAGCGCAGACAGATGCAATATGCAAACGTATCCTGCAGGTATTGTCCTGCTGGGGGGAGGAAGCATAGTTCATATTCATTAATAACCTGGTTCAGTCTTGAGTTCCATCCTTTTAAGTGTTCATTTTGTGAGAGTGTGTGTATAAAAGTTGTCCAGAAAACTCAGAAGTTTAGAGCCCTGTTAAAACCCACTGCTAGGGATATATTCTAAAGCATATCTAACTCATAAGTCAACAAGGATGCGTGCAACTTAGTGCTATATACCACAGCTTGAGATGTGGTATTTTGCATGTGGTAGTTTCCCTCAAAAACTTCTGCTTGGTCAGAGCGTAAGCCAAAAAAATCCATCTGCTGTTATTTTCATGTTAAACAGGCAAAACCCTCATGCCATCGAATGAGCTTTCTCTAATGTAATTTCAACAGCATGAACTATATATATTTGCCTTTGAGAACTTTTTGAATAGAAGCTAAGGATTGAATCACATCTTTTAAATCTTCCTCTTCTTTTTTTTGCCCAGTTTAACTGAAGCAGTTCACCTTGCAAAGGAAGGGAAAGGTAGAGACCCAGAGTTGGCTGTGTGGATGGATGGATGGATGGATGGATGGATGGATGGATGGGAAGCCACTGGATCTGCTGGAACCTGCACTCTAAATACATTCAGTAACAGCTGCACTTGCTGACAAAGTTGCTCAGTGAGACAACTTTAAAGAAGATGTGGGAACTAATCTTCAGATTAGTTAATAATGATAATATTGATGGTAACGATTCCAAAGCTCACAGCTTACTTTATGGAAAAAATGCAGAACTGAAGGCCCTTCTCTGTAGGACTTTGCAGCATGCAGGCGGTTTCTCTCCTTGTGTTGATCGGCTCAGCCAGCACTGCAGCCTCAATGCTACAGAAGCTATAATGCCATTAAGAACTACATCCTAACTGCTTCTTATATGAAAATACAACCAGATAATTGAGGTTTATTGAGGTAGTCTGTTAAGTGATGTTACTGGCTTTAACTACTGAGTCCAGGTACCATGGCTCTCTGAAGATGAGTATGTTTTGCACTACGATTTTGAAATAGGTATAAATCTCCTGGCTTTTGGTATTTCACCCACCAGACTGTCTCAGACTGCTGAAATAAGTGCACAAAATATAAGCAGGAATAATAATCTGTCTGAAAAGCAAACAAAATAAATTATCCTCCACACTCTGACTTTGGCAATGCCTCTGACAAAGACCCAATGTGAGTAAATGACCCATTTCTTCAGTCAAAAATCAGTGACAAGGTCTCAGTTCCTTTTACAGGTTTAAATCATCGATGCTGGTGTTGCAAGTCTCAAGTTCCCTTCAAGTCTTTGAATTTTTGATATACTATTGTTTTCGGGCTAGAGATGATTTTTCTTTATGCATAAGGAGCTAGGTAAAAAGGGAAATAAGGATAAAAATAATTTCCAGATACTTGAGTAAAACTGGAAAAAGTCTAAAAAAAGGTTTTTGTTGTTCAGGTTGGAAGAGGATAATACCAAACCAGTAACACAAAAACATTGTGGCATAGACAATACATAAAGAAAAAACAAATGTGTTCCTATATGTAGTTGATTCTTGATGAGAAGGAAAATACCGTATATATAAATTGCATTTCTATATGGCTAGCTATTTTTATGAATGTTTACTGCAGCTCAACCTTGAAGTAATATGCAATAGGAAATGTAAACCAGACTGGCATTGAGCGAGTGACAGGTAAAAACATTTAAAATATTTGAAACAATGGATTAGGAATTTTAATTATCTGAAACAAGAATCACCAGAAGAACTGAAAAATGTATGGGAGAAAAAAATATGTCTTTTTGCAGAAAATATGCATTAGGTCTACAATAGTTTTTTGAGATTTCAAGAGCCATTGTGTAGTCTATGCAATGTGATGGGCATATTCCGTGCGAAGGGCTGTGTGAATAGTTTTTCTTGTTCTGGGGACGAGAAGGGAAGACTGAGTGTAAATTGCTTATTTCAGATTTGTTTGAGTTGTTTGACCTGATTGAGATAACTCTTAGACCTTATTCAAAAAGCTGATTTAAACTGGTGTAAACCAAGAGGTTTATGTACAGTTGAAGTGGATACCTCATGGGTCAGGGCTTTCATCTGGGATATGGGACAACTGGGTTTAATTCCTTGCTCTGCATAACATGCAATTATTTATGCAAAGTGGAGCAGCTCCAAGAGGAAAGATTAAGAGAGAACCCAGCAGGTCGGTAGTGCAATGGTTAGAGAATTCACAATTATATGGGAGACCAAAGTTAAGTCCCTACTCAATTATATTCAATCTTCCACCTCCCAGGTGAGTACCGTATCCTCAGATATACTGCAGAACTCTTGACCTACTGTGAACTCTCGATGCAATTTATATTAACAAAATAACATTCAGTTTAATGAAATCCACTTTTTCTGACCAAACAAATTCCTGGTCTGTTCTGCTTGCTAAGTTAGTCCTTGGGGAGGGAATGATGTATCATCTTCTCTTCCCTCGGCCACCCCGAGGGCTTCGCTCACTGCATCCTCATCACTCTCTGGAAGGAAGAGCTGTTAACGTAGATGTCTTGACCGAACTCATCCATGGCATTCTTTTAATATACTCTGTAGTATACATAGGCTGGGGTAGTTTCTATTTCTCCTCTCAAATTATTAGGTAGCGTTACTGCTAAATAACTACCCATTTTACCTTAACCATGGGTGAATAATCTGCCCTGTTATCCCTCCTGTCCACAGAACCGCTGCCAGGTTGTTGGGGACCCCCTGCGCTGCTGCCTTGGGGCTCTGCTGCACTCGGCTTCTCCACTTGCGCTTCTCTCTGCCGACAACCTATCGAGTTGTTTAAAGGTCACTCTGCTGGAACCGCTCTTCGCCACAGCATACAGTGCATTGATTTCCACATTTCTAAGACTCCCCGTGCCTGCTGTGCACTCTCAATTTCCATAGTGATGTGCTTAGCAATCGTTACCATGTGCAGGACTAATTTCGCATTCTAGGTAGGCCACACTCACTTGCCAGGCTGGATTTTTTATAGTGTCAGGGCTATTGAAATGACTACATTATTTTCTCCTCTATTGTCTGGTAACTTTGCTTTTTTCCCTCATTTTTTGTTAGAACTTTCTGAACGGAAATAAATTTTTCCCTTCCCTATTATTCAAGCCTGATTTTTTTTTTTTTTTTTTTTTTTTTTTTTTTTTTTTTTTTNGCAAACAAGTGGTATCCTTTTCACCCAAGCTGAGACTTCTCTTAGGCTGCCCTAAGTCCTGTGGCCCCCAAGGCTGGATGCCCCAGAGTCCCCAGCCCATGGACACACATGGACACTCAGTCTCGCTGCTCTTTGGGGTCCTAGGGACGAACCCCCGTGCACTGAGGGTGCCCGTTAGATCAGGTGGGAACTGGTGACCCTTGAGTTCTTTCCTGTTTTCCCCTCAGACATTTAGAAGGATGAACAAGCTCTCCGGCACCTCAGCCAAAAGGCAGATTATTGTGCCCTAAAAAAGCTCCCTGCAGGGGCCCCCCGGGGATTTTTCACTCATACTGTGTGCATCTTTAATGTGGGTCGGACTTTTCAGGGCGTCCAGCAGTGCTCAGAGCAGGCCAAATTAGAAGTTTTGATCAATGCATAGTGAAGACATGCTCTGGATGAGTCACGTAAAGAATAGTTCTTCATCTCCACAAGGCTTTTCAGGCTGTGCATGGCATCAGTTCGCTTGGTACCTCTCACCAGTATTCTTAGAACTCCAAGACAATTGGCATAATGTCACTGACCTAATTTTGAACGTATGTGCCAGTGCCACCAGTTTACCAAGCACGGTAATGCTTTAGTAAGCGTGCAGTTGCTGTCTTTATCTTGCATTGACTTTTCAAATGCAAGTATCTTTGCTGTTATGCTTATCATATACTGTTTCTGCACATGGTATGGAAAGAAATGTTCTCTTGTTCTTGTGTATCCAGTGTTTGCTTCAGTCAGAGAAATAAGTGACTATGGACTGGTAAAACACAGACAGGGAGATTTCACTCGTGAGGAGCCAATATCCCATGTAACTTATTGTGAAGATGGTGGGAGTTTTATGGGTGGGTTCATAATAAATACTGTATGTGCTTTGGAGCACAAAGATAAATGGGAGTTATTAGGACCAAGCAGGGACTGTAAAGCACTGACACAGGTAGGTGCCCTTGGTCAGGCAATATAGGAAACATCCCTTATCTGCCTTCTGCCAGGCAGAGAACCGTTAATTCTCCCAAGGCAAAAGCTGAGGTCAAAGGGAATTGTGGACACTGGGGGAGCCGGAACTGAGAAAGGGCAGAGCCAAGTGAATGACTGAGGGCTCTAGAGGTAACTGAATAGGAATTTATCGTTACATTGGTACTGGTGGTTAAACAGAGCACATTGTTTGAATAGCAAAATTACCTTGTGTTTAATTACGGTGGGAGGATGTGTAAACACAGCACACCAATTGCTGAGGGTGTTTTCTGAATCATTCTTGGCCATCGATAACTATGAAAAATTGAACTTGAATCTGAATGACTTGTCTGTGATGGTTCATTTTTCTTCCCATAATTGTGAGTAAAATGCTTTCAAAGACCTTTTCAGGGGTCTATCTAGCACTCTTGTGCTGTAATACAGCTGTAGTATGGCCATTAAATGACTTGTCAGCATTCTTCTGTCCATACCTACTATAATTTTATGGAAATTTTAATGTGGTATTGGCTGGACAAGGAGTGATAGGGAAGAAGTTAAAGAAAATGGGACTTAGGTTTGCTATTTGCTGGTGTGACAATTTATGAGCCAGTCAAAGGCTAAGCTACACCTCCACCATCCTTCAAAGATCTCCAGCTGTTTATTTTCAGCAGAAGCTGTGACCAGGTGTCCAGAATGTTATCATTCAAGAGCAGGTGCAGCTTTAAAACTAGTTAGAGTTTATTCACCTGTGCAGGAATGGAGTGAATCTGGAATCTGTAACACAGAATTTCTGAAGATTCCATACAAATTGCTGGAGTTAGTTCTTTCCATTTTTAATAGCGGTAGTGTGTGGGCCTCTATGCTGATATTTGTTATTAAGGCTGTTTCTGTTTATAAGGCAGTGTCAAATGTCTTGTAAGATTTGAAATGGATTTTTAAAGTCTTGCTACTTTTTAGTCCTAAGCTCCCTTTTCCTTAAAAAATACAAACAGAGTAGTAAGCTGCAAGCTGCTGTTTTCTTTCATGAACAGAAGATAAAGAAAACCAAGGTTTTTGTATTGTGAAAACCTTCAGTTTTAAAGGTCTCTCAACTCTAAAACAGGGTAGGATTCCTCATGACATTGTTTTTTTCGATCACCAGATGAGATTCAGTTGAGGTGGAACAGTTCAAGTGAACATGAGCAGGTGTTTTGACAAGGGTGGACTTTCTGGTAAGTGAGAGACACAGATTTCTCATGTTTGATAGTCAAGGGCTGTTCTATTGTCGCTTTGTTTTCTTGCTGTATATTTTCTGTAGTACTATCCTTGTTCAGAATGCTACTAAAGAAGAACACAAACTGCAGGGACCCTTGTCTCTATATGTAAGAGACTCTGAGAATCACAGAATAGCTGAGGCTGGAGGGGACCTCTGGAGATCGTCTTCCATGTCCAGTTGTGCTTTCAGTATGTCCAAGGCTGGCAAACCAAAATTATTCTATGATTCTGTGGCTCTTTGACTCCACAAACTCTCTGGGCAACTTGTTGCAGTGTTTGACCACCCTTATGGTAAGAAAAAAATATCTTCTTATGTTTAAACAGAATTTCTTGTTGTCTATTTACGCCTGTGGTCTCTTGCATGCCAATAGGTATTGGAGAAGAGTCTGGTTCTATCTTCATTACTCCCCCCATCAGGTATTTATACACATTGATCACTTATATTTAGTTATACTGACATATATTCTCTGAATTTTCACAGCTTTTCTCCAAAACTAATCCAAGTTCTAGTAAAGTGCCTTCAGAAACATTCCTCAGGAAAGGAGCAAGCAGCTTTTTGTCCTAACCTATTATCAAATCCTCTATATTCTAGACTTCTAAAATAATTGTAAAAATAATATAATGTTGCATTTGTATGCAGTATTTAAGTTCCTTGGACTTTTCAGTTGTTTGAAAAATTGTCCTTCAGCTTTTCTCAGTTCTACCTTGTCGACATGATCCCAGGTCCACATTTGCTGACATTATTGTACCTACAGGAGATAAAATAATACTGAGGAAATTTCACCCTCTCCTTCTACATATTCAAGAGAGCTTTTTCTTGCACAATTCTTGTCAGCATAGTCTCAGCATTGTCAAATACGTTTTATTTCAGAGTCTCAGTCGTATTTTTCTCTCCTCTCTTCCTGTATTTTTTAATTACTTGTGATCTCTGTCATGCTATAACTCTCAGGAGTTTGGGAATGCCTCGTGAAATCAATTAAATAATAGTATAACTTGTAGTCAGTCTATCATGACTTGCAACATTTTCCTGTTATGAAATAGTGAGTGCTAGAAATACTATTTTGCCTCTCCATTAGGGGAAAAAAAAAACAACCAGCAAACCCAACAGTGGCAAAAAAGAAATGACAGCTGTAAATATTAATGTGTTTCTTGAGGATTGGGGGCTGTTGGGCTGGAGGACTGTGCCCTGCACATAAGAGAGAAGGCCTGCAGTACAACTCCAAACTTAAGCTCTTGAGAGCAACTCGTTAAAATTACATAGAAGAAAATTCTACAGATTTATCCATGTAATATGAAAACTTTGTTTATCTTTCTTCTTAGGTTCCCTTCCTAAATTTTATCTTGCTAAAGACGCTTCCTTCACAGATCTGAAAATCTTGATTCCATACTTAAAATAATTAGGTTAAAGTGTTTGCTAACAGGTGCTGTAAAAATTCAGTTTCTTCCCCTGCATCAGAAAGCCTTTGGTGTTCCCTGAATAGTAAAAAATCTGCTATGTAATTATTTCTTACTTCTTTTGTCCTGAAATATTTCTGTATTTCTGAAATGCTTCCTGGCACCTTTCTGTCTCTGCTCAATATATTGTTGTTCAGTTCAACGGCTCCTTAAATCTGATTTTGTGACTCGAATTATTGGTTCTGTCAGTTTTATTTATCCGTAGCTACAGCCAGATATATAAAAGCAGCCCCAGCTGTGGTTTACCTTTTGGTAGGGTCTCTCCAGCGTTAATGATGTTCTCTCCAGAATTAGTTTCACCCAAGCTGTTACACAGTGTGAGTTACAAAATGGAGGGACAGGATCATTTTGCTTCCCTCGCTAGAAGACTAGAAATATAACAGCAGAGTCCTTGCCGAGCCCTCCTGCTTGGTATATGCAGAATCACAGAACGTGATACCTTCCTATCTTCATGCTGGAGAGAGCATCTCTCTTTATTTGTGGCATAGTACGTGCAATTACAGCAAATGTTAAGCGGGTTACTGCAATCTCCATTGAAAAGGAGCGTGCTCTGATGGTGGAGCTGGTGAGAAGATGTTTTCTCTGCGCTGTTCTCTAAAGGTGACCTAGAAATGGTTTCCATGGCAGTGGGATGTGCGACATCACCGGCCGGGCTGGGAGCAACCCCTGGGGAGCCCGTTCGGTTTGAAACGGGAGCACACTCCAGAGCGACTTTCAAATGACTCTCCAAGCCTGGTGACATTTTGGGGTGACTATCAATCCTTCGGTAGATGAGTCAGCGGGCGTCTCAGCCCTGGGCACGGCAGATGTTTGTTCAGAAGCAATTAGCAGCCGTGCCGACTTCTGCTGCCGTCCCCAGAGCTGATCTCAGCCGGCGGAGCTGCCGCGCTCGGCCGGACAGCGAGCGGTTCTGCGGTGTGTGCGGGGCTGAGCCTGGGACTGCACTGCCCAGGTCAGCTCAACGGCAAAACGCACCCTCCCGGGGCTATCGCCTCTTCTTTATTTTTAAATAGCATTTTTTAATCTAAATGGCATGTTTAGCTAAAGTTGCCTCACTCTCAGTGTGTTTTCTCCTTTTTTCTATTTTATTGGCAACTTTCAGAGGTAGAAAATCCCTCGCAAAATACCGGAGCTTGCCTTTGTTAGAGAACTTTTTTCCCACTTGTAGTTGGGAAAAAATCAATGAGAAATAATCAGCAAAAGCAGAACTATCAAACAACAAAACCTTCTTCAAGTACAGAAATTATCCCTAGCTATAATAGCACACTAGGCTCCTATGACCTTTTTGCTTTGCAGTGAGGATGTGGGTGAAACCACTTGAATACTGATAATTTTTCAGTGTCATCCTACACTCCTTGTTTACTCCTTGACAAAGATAAGTTATCTCATAGTTCTTTGAGGCAGGATCACAAACCAGTCATTTATAATGTAATTTGTGTTGTGCTCGCAAAAGTACTATTCATACAAAACACCCAGCGAACAGAGGTCTTGAAGCTGCCCCCATCTCACCTCAATAAAGCTGCCTGACGTGTAGAGATCCTCCTGCTGGTCACCTGAAATCAGTGTGCAGTGAAGATACAGCCTCGCCAGGAACAGTGCTCGTAGGCCTCGTCTCGTCAGTACGTACCGGTGTGTTACTACATGGCGTGTTAGGTATTTATAAGCCTGACATGCCGAGCTCAGAGTGAGGTGTGAAAATGATGGTCACCAGCTTCACATTAGTTGGCACGAAGTGTCTTGTGTCAGGACCAGCCCTGTCCTGCTCTCAGCCTGGTTAAACTAATATACCCTGGGCTGCTTCAGCTCTGCTGTGGCCTCAGAAATGTCTCTGGGTCTGCAGTCCCCACAGAGCAGGACTGGTGTGAATTTACCCCCAACACAGACAGGGGAATCGGCAGCTCCCTGTTGCAGCAGGCGCGGTGCCGTGGTGTGAGCTCGGCTTTGGGACAAATCCTGTCATCCTGCTGCATTTTCCAAATGGAGCAGATGGAAAGAATGGACTGGCAGGATCATGGATTTCTGTTTCATGGCATCCACTTGGCACTCGGTCAGTTCTTCTAGAGACAAGACCTAAGTAACCCTTACCAGCTGGAAACTGTACAGCTCTGGTCTCACCTGGTAACACAGCACGTCTTCTCCTTCACACGGCGATTCAGGTTTGGGCACAGAGGGAAATTTTTTTTACAAAGTCAGTTTAAACTTGGTATACGTTCCCTGTAGAAAAAAGGTAGATGAATAATCCCTTGATTTACAGAGCTAGGTCTTTAAGAAACCTCGAGATTTGGGCTTTTTCCTCAGGATTACTGTGCAGACTCTTTTGAACATGTTCCACATAGTAAATCAAACTGGGGAAGTGTCCTTGCTTCTGAGTCAGAGCTAGAAATTTCTCAATCACAGCGAGTAAAAATCACAGATTTATACAGGTTCATATGAAATATTTATCAGCCTGAGCAGCTCTGCCGACAGGCTCAGTGTAAAACATCAAGGTAAATATATTTAAGAAAAAAATCCATGTTAAGGTCACCAAAGAAGGCCACTCGAAGTACGGTGCTTTGCTTTGCCTCTGATTCCCAGCAGGAGTTTGACTGAGAACTGGTTTTTGATCCATCCTGAAGAACAGATTCTTCTAATAGAAACACTGCAAGTCTGACTTGCTCTGTATTAATTGCTTTTTAGAGTTAAAATAATAATCTTTTATTATTAAAACATTAATCAGCGTATGCTGATGTATCAAACCCAATTCTGATATAGGCATTTCTTAAAGAAATAAAAATGTTACAGTATTTGAAGCTAATTTAGCAAGATAGGATTCTGCTGCTTTTTGTGTCAGTTAAATGCTGTTTATTTATTCACAAAAGCTTGCTTTTATCCCAACTGTTTGCATCTTCCTTAACACCAGTTTAGGTTTCCAGTGACATTTTCTCAATTCTAATTACAGTTCAATTGCTGCTTGGATAAGGTGTGCAGTTCTCAGGTTATCTTGCTCCTCCCTGGCTTTGGCATTAGGACATCCGTTTACTTAATAGTCTAGATTTCTAGAAATACGTTAGAAAGTGAAGTAGAAACTTAGTGGTGAAAAGATACTAAAAGTTTACAATTAGCATAGCAATCTTAGGCTATACATGAGTATATATAATACAAATACACATATGTGTACATAGAGTGGATGCGGTAAGTAATATTAATTCGAATCATAAAAGAATCCTGGAGTGCAAAGGGTATCTGTGATCAGATATGTACCTGCATTATAATCCTATTCCTGAAGTGTTTCTTCTACTAACTATACATACATCATTTATCTTGATGAAAAATCTACATTAAAAATGTATATCTGTTCTTAAAATCTTTCTCTGTTAAACCAGAAGAGTTTGTTCCATTGTTTGCAAACCACTTTTTTTTTCTCTCCTCTAAAATGAAATGAAAATATTTATGACAAATTCTTTTTACCAACGTGACTCTAAATGCTACGTAATGTATCACAGTTTTGGATAGAGGTGTGTGTCAGCCATACAGTGTATTATGAATAGAAAGGAATACAAATCTTATTCCCCAGACTGCATTGCAATACAGACCTTATTCCTGTAGGAAAACCATTTTCCAGGGAAAAATTTCTATATCCGCAGTTCAGAATGGAATGGTCTTATTGCTGGCATTATCTCAGGAAAATCAGTGCACATTCTGAAAAGACCTACAGTGCATTTTTCAATGACATAAATTCACTTGGATCATTTAAGAACCCTGCTTCTTTAGTTTCTGTGTTCGATAGTTGAGTGAAACAGCAGAAGCATCTTGGAAGCAGCCTACTTTTTTTCACTTTTGCCCCCAGAAAGTGTTTCACTGCTGATTAAAATGCTGCATGGCACCGTGATTAGGTCTGGTGTTTTAGATTAACTTGTCTGGAAGTGGTGCCTAGTTTTGTGTCTCTACAGTTGCAATGAGGGAAATGGAATGAGAGGACAAAGTCGTGTTCTGCACGTGTTGTTTGCTGAAGCGACAACAGCAGCTGTTGCAAAGTGAGTTTTTCAGCCCTTCTTTCCCCGAGAGCCTGGGATCGCTTTGTGCCTTTTTCAAGCAGGTAAATGTAACTTTTAATGTAAAATCTAAGCCTATCGTCAGGAAAGACTAGTGCAGATTCCTAAGACGTCTCTATAATTGCAAATATAAAATTCAGCAGAGCACCAACAATTCCAACTTCAGAGTTGAATATGGTGAATAACTGAATCCCAGACACACACACACATGAGCCCTTAAAATCTGGTGTGTGTGTTTATAATACAGTTTGTCACTTGTATGTTAAGGAAGCGGTTTACTTGCCAGTGATAACATCGGCTGCCTTTTGCTTTTGAATTGAGCCATCACGACAGCCAGAAACCCTGCCCAGCCAGTGTGTAACCAGAGCAGTACATCTAAATAGGTCAGGTTAGTGTATTTGGAATAATTTTTATTTGGTTAGCTCGTACATGACAAGGCCATCGTACATGGGCCTTAGGCTTCCATCAGAGACCGGCGTTGCTACATAATCCTCACACCGTGTGGGTGCTCATTCCCATACAGGCGGGTTTGACGTTTGCCGAGGAGCGGCCGCTCTGCCCAGCATCAGCACGCCTTGCAGTTCATGGCTGCTCTTCTCCTCATCTCCTCCATCACCCATCGGCCTTGAATTGGACACATCTTCCCCATTCCTCGTGTGTTGGAAGCACAGAGGGCTGTTGCTGGGCTGGTCCTGCGGGCTGGACTCGGCGCGGCTGCTCAGCAGGAGATGAGCAGCGGGTTAGCCAAGGACTGGCGACTCTGCGCCGTCTCCAGAGCCTGGCTCTGTAAGAGTTCACAGGCTGCCAGCTCCTGGTAAAGAGTGTCTAGGACTTCAAACAGGCGGGCTTTTCCTTTTAAAAGAAAATCACAAACATTACAATTTTCATAAACAAAGACAGAAAGTTGCAGTTTAACAATCGTAACACGAGCTTTCTCCTCCAAAGATGCCATTACAGGTAATTAGCATAATATGTCTACATTTTGAGACCAAACAATGAATTCCTGTCCCTGTAAAAATGAGGACTGAACTGGGTTCAAGGACTATTTTCTCTGCTCGTTCTCTTGCTTCATTCACTCCCCGTTCACTAAGTTCTTGCATATTTGTGTGAACAAAGACTATTTCATATCACAAAAAAGACTCACCATCCACTTCGTCTTGTCAAAGAGGAAGAAGATGTTCAATTATAAAGACTTAGGAAAGAGGCTTAAGTCATTTTAGGTGAACAGCCAGAAAACCGAAAGCAGAGAAGATGAGCCGTTTATTGCAATGGTGGTGCAGAACGGACAGAGAGCTTCACGAGGTTATGCTTGGTATCATTTTAGGGAGCTGAGCTGTGCTGCCGTTGCAGGGTAGGTACTTGGTTTCAGCAGCATCACTCAGAGTTACTTTTCCCTCTGTGTTGGTGTCCTGGAGCCGACAAAGGCCATTCTCTGCCTTCTTTCCTCTGCGGCCATGCTGGAACAGCCCAGCTTAGCTCTGGACACGAGTAGCAACAAGGTTTTGAAACTGCAAAACCCAGAGTGGTTTGTAACTTATTCTCCCTAAAGCACTCTTAATAATATTCTCAAAAATTAAACCCTCAGGCCACATCTAGTATTTTATAATCTTGTCTTTGACTACTGGCTGCCTATTAAAAGCACCTCCAAGCCATTTTCTTAGGCTTGGTACAGGATGCTCATTTCTGGAAGGTAAGTACAAATGCTCTGCTAATAGGAACAGAGTAATCAAACCTAATCCTCCAGGCTGGGATCCCTGCATGGTTCCTACAAAGGCAGCTCTGGCACACCAGGCCATTGTCAAAGGAGAGGAGTTTGCAAGTTTAATTTCATATGAGGAACACAAAAGACTATTATTAGAGGAGTGCAGGTTTGATCCGGTTTGCTTACAGAAATATTCCGGTTTGTGTATTTGTTTGTGTTGTAGCAGAGGAATAGAACACACAGCGGGATGGCAAACCTGATAAATAGGTGCCTTGCATACTTGGTCATGTTTTCCACTTCTTCATATCAATGAAGCCCAGCAGACAGTAGTGGGATACTGAATTACTCCCCTAAGGCAAAATTCTAATTAAAATTTTGCTAAAAAAAACCCTGGATATGTTCCTGTTTCTGATGTGTCATGGACTAGAAAGGATTGCTTTCTATAGGTAATCTTGCATAGTGCTGCTTTCTCCCTAGCCTGTCTCCTGGTATTTGAAATATTTTTCCTACTCATCTCTTCATTATCTAGTGTTTTTCCCAAAAGGTCACTTTTTGTAATTCTTGGTCTTTATATGTGATTTATTTTCTTACCAGGCTGGGGGTCACGGCAGGATTCCAAAGTGCTCAGCAAGATTTTCCCCAAGGCTCGCTTAGGTATGTTCTTTAAAAAAAAAAATAATATTATGGCACAAATATGTCCTTCACCAGTTTAAATGCATGCAACAAAATCTGTGTAAGTGCATTTGCATTTGAAAATTAAACCAAAATTGAATCCTGATAACACTAGACCTGATATTTGCTTCATTTTCAAGCTTTTTGTCTCAGATACTGCTCAAATAATCACAGTGTGTAGAGGGCTCCACTTCTTTAATATGGCTGTAGAAAGACAAACAGCAGGTTTTCAGTGGAAAAAAAAGAGAATTTTCCAGAGTGTGTGGCTAAAGCAATGTAGACGACAAGAAGTGTGAGCAGGGCATGCACAGGAAAAGCTCATTCAGTGCTCGGCCAGGCTGGCGTGGGACGGGCAGAGCAGTTCGGTGGGATCTCAGGGGCTTCCCACACCAGCTGCTCTGGGAATCACTGGAACCGCTTTAGGTATGAACAACCAAGCAATGTCACGTGCCAGGCCCACTGCTAGATATACATTGAGATGTGATAAACATTGGCCAAAGTGGGAGACAATTGTAAAAACTTAGGATCTGAGGTGGTAGTTTTATGTTAGGAATCTGGAGGGATGTCACATAACGTGCCTGGAAAAACAAACTCTTAATTTGCTGGCGAGACACTAATGCGTGCTTTCTGAGAGATACTCTTGCCATCAGTTTAATTAACACTTAGAGTGCCTGTGTCTGCAGGGACAGGTTGTTCTTGTTAAAACTTCAGGAAGATAAACCAGGCAGAAGCTGTTCTGGCAGAGACCATGACCCTGCCAGTGGATCAGGCAGTACCGGCTTTGCTTACTGGTGCTGCCCATCTACCGTCTGCCCAGCGGGGACCGGGATGCAGTGGAAAGCAGTTTGCAGTGGGCTGGGATTACACCTGAGCCCTGCAACACTGCCTGAGGTTTAGATAGTCCTAACAGCATCTGCCATTGGGTGGTCATCGCCTTGTAGTAGATTCTGCTGCAAATATGCTTTGAGTATTTAAAACATGAATGTGAATATGCTGGGGAAGTGACACCTACGAGCAGAGTTTCTGATGAATAAGCTTTGTTTTATCTGAAGTATATCCCATCAGGGATTTAAGGGATTCTTGTTAAACTCCACTGGGAATGCTGTAAATTATCTTGTTTGTTTGCAGCATCATTCCTTTGTTGGTGCTACGGGAGTTGGCAGCATGCAGTGGCATGTTTCCAACAATAATTAGCATTAATTGCTATTATCACTGAGATATGGCACATTGTGTGATTGATTGTCTCCTAAGCACAAATGCTGGTGCGGGGCTGGAGCACAAGTGTGATGGGTCTGAGGGAGCTGGGGGGTTCAGCTGGAGAACAGGAGCTGAGGGGAGACCTTCTGATCTCTGAACTGCCTGAAAGGAGCTTGGAGCCAGGGGGGTCGGGCTCTGCTCCCCAGGAACAAGCGCCAGGAGCAGAGGAAACGGCCTCAAGTTGCACCAGGGGAGGTTGAGGTTGGAT
>VWYH01001506.1:61330-134145 GCA_013399365.1 Pampusana beccarii
TGGGGCAGTGCCAGGGGTGGGTTATGGTTGGACTCAATGGTCCTGAGGGTCTCTTCCAACCAAAATGATTCTGTGATTCTAATACAACTGCCAAGTGATTGACACGTTGAAGTCCCGACACAAAATGTTATTATGCTTGTTGCCAGCCATGGTCTTTACGAGTTTAATCCTTCACTAGTTCGTTATTGATGCCTGTGTCAGACTTGCAATATGAAAGCAGAACTTCCATGTCAAGTGCTAAAATAGGTTACCAAATGATGAGATATTACACTTGTTCCCCAGATCATCAGTGGAACATGAGCACAGTTCAAATGAAGTGATCATCCGAGGGAGCATTCTCATCTCACACAGATTAGGCAGAACTTTGCTGAAAACTGAGGAGAACCCTCGATCATTCCCAAAGAAATCAGCTCTTCGCAGTCCCCTGTGGCTCCCAATGTACTCCGTGTTTTGCAGACTATCCAACTCACCCATCTTTTGGCCAGCCCTTACTATTATCATTCCCAAGCGGGAGATTTAAACTTGTTTTCTAAAGGACTGAGCTGCTGTACTAGCCACGTATTTCTAGGATGTTATTATGTTAGCTTTTATAAGTCTGTGTTTAGATTTTTAATTGGGTAAGAAAATTATCACCAAAAATACCTCTTGGTAGATAGGAAGGAGTTTTATCCCTTTAATACTGACTCAGTGTCACTGTAAGGTGAAGTTAAACAAAGGTCCTTTTCTAGAAGTAGAAATAATCTTTAGAATCTTTCTGATTACTAGCACTTTTGGTTTCCTTGTTTCCTCTAAAATTTTGTGTGAGAACTTGGAGATCTAGATCCAAAGAGATCTCTAGGCCCCTTTTAAAGAGTCAGCCATAGAGGTCTAGAAGTTTTCTGCAATCATCTGGCAGTTCCCATGTTTTCCTGGTGTAAAGGGCTTTGCACTGGATAGAAGGTATGAAAATACTTTTTAGCGTGGAAGGGGCACTATGAAAACCAGGTTTACGTCTCTGGACTGCTTTCTTGCCATACCAAATCTCGAAGTTGTTGAAGAAGCTGCAAAACATCCATGAGCTTTTCCTCCACCAGCGACAGCCTGACTCTCTCAGTCTCCAGCATCTGCAGCTCCATCTTCAGCAGGTCGGTCTCCTCCAGCTTTTGCTGCAGCTCACCTGGCAATGGGCCTTTCCTCTGGACAACGACACAGGGAATTAAAAACACTGGAGCTTTGCGCTCTCTTGCCGAATAATTCCAAAGCTCATTTCCCCCCCCTTATCTGGTAAACATCAGTTCACTCCAGACTATTCTGAAAGGAAGTACCTTTCTTTAACACAGTACATGACGTGAAGAATCAGTAGGAAATGCATCCTCTGCTCTTGCGTGTCATGGCAGTTCATTCAACACTGGATGCAAGCAGATCACTCAGAAATTTTAAGTACTAGCATTTCTGTTTCAGTTTTCTAATCTTTTTCATTCCCGTCATCCTCCGTAGAGCATAACTGGTTTGTGTGCCCTCATCGACAAGGTCATGGTTTTGTCTCGCAACTCCTACAGAGCAATTATCTGTACATTCCATGAAACAAGAAGGTAATGAGCTAATTTCTTCCAGGTTGTGGTGTTTGGGGTTTTTGTTTGCTTTTTGTGTGAGTGTGTGTAGTGCTTATGTTTTCGGGGTTTTTTTGGTTTGTCTATTTGGTTTTTTTTGTTTGTGTGGTTTTGGTTTTGTTGTTTTTTAAGTGCCTTAAGGAAAAAAACCAAGGTTCTGGTTCTGCAAAGCACTGTCACGTTTGCTTGGTGAAGCACTGGTTTGCAGCTAAGCACAAGAAAGTCCAGATTTAGCAGGACTTTTGAACACTAGAGAAATGCTGGGCAGGAGAGGTGTCCTCAGACCTGGGCCTTCCAACGCTGAGCTGACCTGTCAGTTGTCTCAGGCCCCCCCGTGAAAAAATGGTTAGGATTCGAAAGGTTGCTTTTGTTTCGATGCAAAATGTGACATATTTTGAACTACAAAGCTGCCGCACCATTTGCAAAAGAAAAGATCTTTGCTTGTCACAGCGCCGGGCCCGTTGCAGATACATGGCTAAGTTGCTAATAAGAGCCTGAAAAGCATCTCCTGCAAAATGCATCACTTAAACATCAGAGACCACTGACAGATTCCAGGTTTATTAATAAAACTAAACCTATTCCTCAATGATTACTGTGTCCAGCATCCTGAAATTTGCAATTTCTAACAGGAATTTGCAACAGCAAACACAATCTAAAGATATTTATTAATATTATGTTGTGAAACAAAATTGTGTGGAGTAGATGACAAGTACGCTGGCTCTGTTAATCCCTTCTTGTTGTCATCTTTTACCTTTATTGCCGTTTGAGAAATAACTAAGCAGTTGAACTAGAAAAGCGGAAGGCCTTAATATGCACACTATTCAATGTATCTTTTTTGGGCTCCCCGGTGGAGATTTGTATCCTAACGAGGTTTAATAGATGGGAAGGAGCTTAAGTTCCCAAAACACAAGTGTCACTGGAGTGAACAAAGAAAGCAATCCCTGACCCACACTGAACCTTCCAGAACGTCACCTTGTTTCCGACAGCGCTGTAGTCCCAGTGTGTATCAGCTGGAAACCAGGCTGTGCCTCTCGCTCTCCGTGAGCTCGGCCCTGCGAGGGGCTCCAGCTCCCCCGAGCTGTTCAACAGCTACACAAGTTTGGGTCGATCCATCTGCTCCACCTGCCAACCGATGATTTCAGCATCCCTGTCTGAACACCCCTTTTAGATGAAGATACCAGCATTTTCCTGTATGAAGAGCCAACTGCGTTACCAGTTGAGGCATAACAAATATTCAAGAGGCTGCGGGACCTTAACAGTCACTTGGCCATGTAGCAGGATGCTAGTTTCCCAATATTTTTGTTTCACTTACACGTAAGGGTACTCAGGTTTTCTGTTTAACTGTGCTTGAAGACAGTGGCTCAGCCCTAGTGGGGCCTCATCTGGAGTTGTGTCCAGTTCTGGGCTCCCCAGTTTAGGGACAAGGAATTACTGGAGAGAGTCCAGTGGAGGGACACAGAGATTATTTGGGATCTGGAGCATCTAATGGGGAGAGACTGAGAGAGCTGGNTCTGCTCTGTGACCCTGTGAGCAGGGGTTGGACTGGGGATCTACAGAGGCCCTGCAACCCAACCAGCCTGGGGTTCTGTGTACCATTAAAACGTTCTCCCAGATTGTATTCTCTAACTTGGGTACATCTCGCTTCTGTTCTTACCTTAACATTTGCAATAAGATAATGACTGTAGTTAATCATAACCTATTTCTAAAACTTAGATGCTGAAGAGGGATGGTCAGTACTTAAGTCACAGGGCTCAGAGGAGTGGGTTTTGTTTTTAGCTCTGCCAAAGTCCCTCAGCAGAGCCTGATTTTGGCTCTGTGCCTTGTTTGAGAAATGGAAATACTACCTTGCCAAATACCAGGTTTGAGAAGAAGTTGGGTACTGATATCCAACCCTCTTATAAAAGGTGGTGAATGCCACAGGGAAAATGTGGGCTCTTGAGTAGTGTGTACAAATACATCTAGGACAATGGATAATTAATATGCAAAAATCTCTTAAAGAATGTAGGAGAAAATCACTCTCTTGTATTTTCTACAAAAGTTAAGGAGGCTCTCGTATCAGAGCCATTTTTACAGGCAATGAACCAGAGAAACTATTTTTCAAAACAGGGAGAAAACAGCAACAGAACAGCAGAACGAAGTGCTGAACAGCACTGTGCAATTCATCTTTTAAATCGTTTCACCCTTAAAGGACTGGAAGGTGGCAAATGTAGCACCAGTTTTTAGGAGAGGCTCCAGAGATGATCTGAGGAACAGCAAATCACCTCAGCTATATGGTAATTCTGTCAGGCAAATTGATAGGAACTGTAATGGAGAAGGGGCTTGGTGAACACATAGATGAACACAGCAAAGAATCTATTAGATTTCTTTGAAAGGGTCTGTGAATGTATATGAATAATGCTGATTCAGTTGATAGAGTGTATTTTCAATCTGCAAAAAGCTTTTGAGAAGATTCATCACCAAAGACTCAAAAAAAAAGTAACTGCTGCATGGCAGTAGCGCAGATCCTGCTGTGGACTTGGAGCTGGTTGAAAGATGGGGTAGAGCACAGAGTGATGGACCAGGACGGGAGGTCTCACAACACAGAGAGAACCCTGAGGGTCTCACAAGGAGCTGGGTTAAGACCTGAGCTGTTCAGCCTATTTATAAATGATTTTTAAAGCAGGTGAATATCAAAGTGTTTAAGATTGCTCTCAGCACAACTTGTGGGTAATCAAGACTAAAGCTGCCTGGGAAGAATTACAGCAGGATTACATGATGCTGAATAACTGATCAATGAAAGATCAGCTGAAATTCCGTGTCAGTACTGCCCAGTAAGGCACGTGGGACAGGCACACAGTGTCACACGTGTGCAGGGACGGGGACTGCCGCTCGAGAGGGAGATCTGGAGGAGCTGGGATGCCCTGAGCAGAGCTCAGCGGTCAGCAGAGACCCCAAGGACTGCCAGGGACTGTTAGGAAAGGAACCGGGGACAAACCATGGTTGTGGCATGAAGGGCGTGCATTTGAATACTAAGCACATTTTCAGTTATTCTCATTCAAAATGAGCTTGAAAAGTATCTGGAAGAATAAAACAGAATAACAAGTAATGGTTTCTGTACCAAGAGGGCTGAGGCACACCAGGAATGGTGATAACTGAGATGGTATTTCTGGTGGTAAAAGTCTGTAGAATTATGAGGGAAAGTTCGTTTGCTGTTTCCCAAGCACAAGAGTGAGGTGAGAGTGGATGATCATGCAGTAGATTTAAAGCAAACAAACCCAAATCCTCAAACCTTTCTAACATGTGGGAGAGTCCTTGTCCTGAGACAGCAGAAGGCTTGTGTCTGTCCCGGTGTGCTGGGACCCAGGGGAGCCCTGCCAAGAGAAAAATGCTCTGTACTCTGCGTCCTTGCTGCTCCGTGAGCAAATGCTGCTTGCCAGCACGTGTGGGATGGCAGGATGAACTATTCATTTGACCTCGTATGGCAGGGGATAAACTAATTGTCTTTTTAATTAAGCTGACAGATTTCATGTGGGCTTTTATAGAAAATCCTTGGCATCTCTTTGCAACGCTGGGCCGCGTATCACTTTATTTTTAGAATTCACTCGTGCTTTCTCCATCCATTTTCTGCAGGTCCTGACACCTTCAGCACTCTGTCTGCAGTAGAAACTATTTTTAAATGTTCGGTTGTTGGAAAGCAGAACTTTCTGGACATGACAAATTTCAGAACTGTTCCATTCTCTGGCTTTACAGTCTTAGACTGAGCAATCATTAATGGCTGGTTTAGGATGTTGCTCTTCCTTTGCCTGCTGAGCTCACTACTTGTTAGCTTTGTTGTTATTTGTCTAATTTTCAGCATTGAGCAGGTCCAAATAGACGTATATAGAGCAATGTGTAAGGTACTTTAGTCAGGTCATCAGAGAAAGTGTTCTTGGCGGTTTATTTAGTAAGCCAATATATTTATTTGCAAGTTCATTGAGAGCGAGCATTTCCCAGTCTTCCAATTTGGTTTGTGTTGTACAGGAACAGTTGTCTTTTTGATAGGAATTTCTTTTTACTTGTCTGTATTGTAGCATCAAAAAAACCAACCCTATAACTGCACAGAAGATACAAATACTGGCTAAATAAAAGTAAGAGGGTTTTAAAGCACATTTCTAACAGCCTCAAAATGATTAATCCCACCGATTTTAAATTTGTGTTGCAGTGAATTGATGCTATGTCTTATTCACCTCCCTGCTTGTTTTTAAATCGAGACCAACAGATTCCCTTTTTGTCCTGGAATTTTGTATTAATCTATCAATAATGGTACTTTTCTGAACAAGATGCACAAACTAATATCCAGCAGCAGAGATTAAAAAGAAGGCAATCTGATACTGCAGAAGGACATGAGCACCTCTGAATGGAAAAAAAGAAGACAACTGGCACTACCTATGGGAAGGTGATTCCTTCCTGTAGTTAAAAGAATAAATGTAGATTTCATGTGGGGTGATGTTAAGCGGTATAGAAGGAATCTTTGTGTTGCTCTAAGGAGTATTATAGGAATAGTCATTGAATACTGCAAATTGTGTAAGACACAAGTTTGATTTTATTCTGTTTTTAAGTTTTTTTCCTCACAAGTAAACTGTTTCCTTTAATTCAGTCAAGAGGAAAAATAGTATGAAATACTGATAAAAATCAAAGGATGGCAGCATGTAAAGAAGGTTGAATACTCTTACTTTAAATAATTTACTGATAAATACAATCCTTCCGGACTTACCGAAATCTCTACTCTCCTTTTAAAGAAGGGATATAAAATACTTGACAAGCTCTAACTGAACCTTAAAAAAAAAGCAGTGCATATGATGCACTATTGTTGTTTCACACTAAGATTGCTGGTGTTTCAATGTGTGCCCATCAATGGCTGGAGTTTGCAGTATTTAAATAGTAAGATCCCATGGCTCTACCAGGATACTGCACGGGGGCTTTTCAGTACTGGGGTTTTAACCTCTGCTCAAGGGAAGCTGAACAGGCCGCTAAGCTTGAGAACTGATTTTTCTTTTTTTTTAAAAAAAAATTAATTTAGAAATATGTTTGTCTAAGCCTGAGAAACAGCCACAGTAAACTGGATTATTTTCTCTGAAGGATTCCGAATTGGTGAGCCCCTGAACCTCAGTCAGCTGGAGGGATTTCTTGAGAAGTTCTTGCTCTCCCGGAGGAGCTGGATGTCTCAGGAGATGTGGAGTGTTTCATCCACACCTGTGGAACCACCGAAAGCTGCCGATAGTAACCCTGTGGTTAATGTGCGGCTCTTTGGTCTGCAGTGGTATCAGTCCCAGACAGAGCATCAGAGAACATCTCGAACTGTTCGAGCAAAGGAGAGTGTTTGAGGAGCTCATCCGCATTTCATCCTTCAAACAAATGGAGGTTCAGGTAGGAACCAGACCTGAAATGCAGGTGTCACAGGAAAGCATGAGATGTCTGAGCTGACAAACTGCCAGCACAGTGAGAAACATCAGCAGCAGAGAGCAGAATGCCCAGAATAACATATAAGTGCCTATGCATATAAATGCAGCTACTTAAGGATATACAACTAACTCTTTCACACTGTGCTTGGCACCTGTTACCTCTTCCATATTTGTTTCCAGTTTCTTGCCTTCATGCCCTTTAAGCTCCAGCTGTTCCGTGAGCTGTGTGACCTGCTCTGTGAGCTCCGCAGGGGCTGTGGTGTGGCCAGCAGAGTTGGTGGGCTCCAAGTAAGACATTAGCTTTCTCCACATTTTTTCGTCACATCTAGATACACATTAAAAAAAAGATAATTAGTGAAACCTCACAATGAAGGTCCATGTTTCTAAAAGCCAGTTTTCCTGAAAAACTCTTAGCAGCACAGATCACAAATGAGTGTCATAGAATCATAGAACAGAACTGTGGAATAGTTTGGGCTGAAGGGACCTTCCCAGCTCCCCCAGTGCCCCCCCTGCCATGACAGGGACATCTTCAGCAGCTCAGGTTGCTCAGGGCCCCGTCCAGCCTGGCCTGGGATGTCTGCAGGGATGGTTCAGCCACCACCTCTCTGGGAACCTGGGCCAGGCTCTCACCACCCACAGGGGAAACAATTTGTCTGGCCTGAATCTCCCCGCTTTAGTTTAAAATCATCACTCCTTGTCCTATCACAACATGTCCTGCTCAAAAGTCTGTCCCCATCTTTCTTATCATCTCCTTCTAAGTCTGGAAAGGCTGCAATGAGGTCTCCCTAGAGCTTCTCTTCTCCGTCTGAACACCCCAGCTCTCTCAGCCTGTCCTCCCAGCAGAGCTGGTCCAGCCTCGGATCATTCCTGGGGCTCCTCTGGCCCTCTCCAGCAGATCTATGTCCAGTGCTGAGGACCCCAGAGCACTGATTAGGTGGGAATATCCAACATATTGTTCTGCGCGAGCTGTAAAGGACAGGCAAAGGGACCTGCTGATTGTACTGTTTCTTATGGAAGCCATGGTGCCTTCAGGCCATGAAACAATCTTTGCAAAGGCCTCAAACCACATTAATCTCAGAAACCTACCCGCTGCCACAGCAGGGGAGCTTGGCTGCTGTTTTCTTCATTGGGCCCACCTGGGCTGGCTGGTCTGCTGCCCACTTCTTCTCCTCCTCCTCCTCGTCAGAGGCCGCCTGGCCCTCCACGGAGCGGAACAGCTGATCCTCTGCTGAGAAACCAACACCATCACCACCCTGAGGAGCTGCAGCTGCGGCCCCTGAAGCTCCTGAGGCTGGGACAGAGAGACCTGAGGTTTTAAAAACCCCAGGGAAGCACAACACAGGGTCCTTCAGTGGCCTTGGAGAGGGGAGCTTCTGTAAAGATCGTTATTTTAAGAGTCTTCAATTATTCAGCAGGGAACTTGTAGCTATTTCACTTTGTCTTCTTTCCTCTAAGTAGCTATAATGTAAGGATAAGTCTGGCAAATCAGTGTGTTCTTGGGGGGGCAATTGCTGTTCATGTACACAATTGAATATACGCTTTTCAAGAGAAATCATGGTACTGCGTAAGATTTTTTTTGCAGTCATTGCACCAGTTGAATACATTCGGAGTCCAGGAGTTGGATGTAAATGTTCTCTAATTCATTCCCTTACTGTGTTTTGTAGGGACAGTGATTCTAATATATAAATGTACTGTTAGACCCACAGCTATCTAATGTTTAGTTACACCTTTTCTCTCTAAACCTGATGTCTCCTCATGTGCCAAATACATTATAAATGTACTATTTACAATACATGTAAATATTCATGTACTATCACAGCAATATTTCAATAGTTTTTAGCTGTATCTTATAAAAACTATTGCATTTAACTGCTTTTTATCACAAGAAAATATTTACCGGGACTTAGAGGATTGCCATGCTTGTTTAATAACTTACAGAGAGCCTTTTAAAACAGGGAATACATGAAAAGCGCTGGTTACATATTTATTTTGAGTATTTATTTTGAGTTGACATCAAGTTAAGCTAATATCAACATGATTTTAAATTTTATGATTATTTACCTTAATTGCTGTCAGTTAATTACACAGGTTTAATGAATTCTAACAGAGTGATCAAGTCGAATACTGCTAATTCTTGAAATCCTGAGCCACATTTGATCTCGGGTAGCATCCCAAGTGCTGTGCATGTTTAGATTGTTCAGCACAAGAAAGGGGGTTCATGGGGACGAGTCACCCAGCAGAGACTCCCTGCTCAATGATTTTCTCTCGCATTTCAAGGCCATGGGCAGTTCAAGCTAAAATGCCATCTTGGTTGTCACCCTGAGGAGGGTTTGTGTGGTTGGTTGGTTGGTTGTTTTCCTTTGGTTGATGCTCAACAGGTTTGTTAATGCAATTTTCATTCCAGTAGCATTCCGTGTGCCCAATTTATAGGTTATCATGTTCAATAATTTATTGCCTAAGCGAGAACAAAGCTTAGTTGCATGTAGTGTTGCTCTTTAATTACAGTGAACATCTGCATTTTTATGGCCATCCTTACACTGTACAAGCTCATTTATTAGCAGTGCTTTCTTTCCGTGAGGCTGTGCCTTGCCAAAACAAAGAAAAGAGCCTTTCTGTTTTCACTCTGCGATACATTAGTAGTGAACTTTTCCTGTCTTTGTTTCTTTTCTTGCCACAGGAGTTCAAGGGGATAACGATCAGGCTTTACAACTGTTGTGGCAGCTGTGAGAACTGGGATCACCCAAACCATGGATTCCTTGAAGAGCTTCAAACTGGTATGTTTAATCCAGTAAATTGTTGCTGCACCTGGTATCTTAGCTTAGGTTTTTACAAATGGAGGACAAGGCATGTGAACCTCTAGCTGTATTCATGCTAAGATATCTAAAACACCTGTCATCTGCTCTGACTGAATGTATGCGCAAAATAGATTATCTTTACATCCCCCTTGTAGGTTATGGTTAGTAGTGCTGGAAACCAGAGAGGAAAAGCAAAACTTCTCATGTATTTCTCAACATAAAGCAAATATTTTATTAAGAGTCTTCTGCTAAGCTAATATTAAAAAAAAAATCTGTCAGTAGAATCATAGAACACTTCATTATTGTGTTATTTAGGTATTTGCAGCCTAGATAACGTGGAATAACTTACCTAATTCCTTTGATGTTAGTGCTCTTCTCATCTGAGAAGTTATATTTATTAAGTTATATCTAAAAAAATTATCCATGAATCTGTTTCTATACTTATCTAGTATATCTAGGCTTATCCCAGATGTTCACACAATTTATTTGTTCAACTTTCTGAGTTATTTTTATTTTCTGCCTAAATGATCCTTTTTATTGATGGAAATGTTTTTCACCTTTTCAAAGATATAAACCCACAATTTATTTGTTTGAAAAACTTCTGCCAAAAAGCTGTTTGCAATTGAAATATGGGTCGTTCAGGTTAGATGTGGAAAGTGTCTTTGAGCTAGCAAAGTGTCCCATTTGATAAAAATATTTGTAAAAGCAAGTTTGTTTTAGAAGTGTAACCACATGGAGGACATATTACAATGTTAATTGTATTTACACATCCTTGTTTTTCACATTCCTTGAGCAGCTGCTTGTCAGCTCCATTCGATACATACCTAAAATCTAATTTTCTGTCTGCAGTAAAGACACTTCATTAGTTACAGTTAACGTCAGGTAAGTACTTTTTGTCTTTTTTGAACTAGATGAGTCAAAAAAAAAGAATATCACTGAAGGTAAGTCAAATATACCAAACTTTGCATTTCCTACTGCTTGGCATGTAAACCACTACTGAGAGGGGAGGAAAAGAAAGTTTATCTTCCAAGATGGCTATCAGAAATGTGTTTCATCACTGCAGCAGCTAAATGACACCCCCAATTGTGGCCTTTTAAAACTCAGTTTTAAATCGTAACTCTATGTGACGTGTGGGGAGTGGGAAGCAGGATATTGTGTTTTATTTATGCCTAAGGTTTCAAGATTCATTAGGATTTGTTTGTGGCTTTAGTGGTTTAATGTTGATGTTAGTTTTTCTCTTGAGCATCTCGCAAATTAGTGAGGAAATAAATTAGTTGGGTAGAGGGTTCGATACCGTTCTCGGCAATCCTGGCTCCGCCGGTGGGAGAGCGTCGATGTGGCTGCACCGCGGCCGGGCTGTGTCCTGAGCCTGGCGAGGCTGCTCCCTCCTGCACCGCTTCTGACCTGGAAAAGAAGGGCAAAATAAAGGGGACCTGTAGGAAATTTGGAAAGCCGAGATGAATGTGCACAGCGTAGCACATGGACGACTTTGAATGAAGTTGTTCAGACTTGTTGTAGAAGAACAGGTGCCCAACACCAGGGTGAGGGGCAACGGGCACAGACTGAAACACAGGAGGGTCCATCTGAACAGGAGGAGAAACTTCTGTGCTGGGAGGTGCCAGAGCCTGGCCCAGGCTGCCCAGAGCGGTTTGGAGTCTCCTTCTCTGAGACATTCAAACCCGCCTGGGATCCTGTGTGATCTGCTCTGTGACCCTGTGAGCAGGGGTTGGACTGGGGGATCTACAGAGGCCCTGCAACCCAACCAGGCTGGGGTTCTGCTTCTACTTTCAGTGCCTGTAAAACTGAACCCCCAAGGGCTGCATTCAGTTCCTTCACCAAGAATCAAAGGAAGGTGGATGTCAGCTGGTTTTTGGGTAATAAGAACTAAATGTTACTTATAGCTTTTAGTTCAGGTCAAAGACATCTAGAAACTGCATATGGAATCAGGCTGCTCTGGCTATAAACTCCCTCTTCTCCACTGACAGTGATGGGGCAGCACATGCTTCATTATTACCATGGGCACCCTACCACCGTCGCTGGGTGGAAAGTCGCACATCTGGTCACTCAGGCTGGTGCTCAGCCTTAGAAATGTCAGGCAGTTTGATCTAAGTCTGCCGAGTACTGGAGATGAAGCAGCATCAGATTGAAAAGTCAGGAAGAATGATGTGCAAACAGAGTGACGTATCTGAACACCAGTGAGTTGTGGGTAAGAAGTGTCTCAGCAATGGGCTTCTGAATTGCTGAATATCTCATTTGAAATAGTGTATTTTTCTGACTGGAACGTAGAGGATATTACCTCCATGTGTTTCAACAGATGAAGCTTCCAAGGGATGTTACACAGATCAAATACTGCAACTCAATGTCCTTACACTTGCCAAAGTGAATATGTTTTGAAAAAAGTAATTTAATTCAATGAAGGACAACGATTGCGCAGACTGAGGAGCTTATCGTTGGTTAGATGAGTAGCTTTGAGGGAGTACCTTTAAGGAAATTCAGGGTAGCACCTGTTAGAGGAAAAATCCAGGATATATTTACATGTTGAGTTGAAAAACGTTCTAACCCCATCAGGAAAAGCCCCAGGCATGTAAGATAGTAGATGTCATTCTTTGTAGCAAAATGGAAACTTCCTGTATGTAAAACAAAATCTAACATATCTAATAACATATATTTATTTTCTAGTAATCTAATAATATTATGTTTTGGGAAGAATGGGACTGGAATGGGAAATGACAGTCATGGTGAGTCCATTGGAGCTACTGCTCTTTTTGTTGCAATGCATTTGGTTTTGTTTGCTTTGGCCTCCTGCAGTTTCAGAGGGATGTACCGAAAGATGGCATTGTTATTTTAGAGGAGATACACTGTAAGTCTGCAATATATTTGACAAAGAAAATCAGTTCAGACACTCCTATTTACATGCAAATTGTTAAACAGCATCCATGAAACTGAAAGGCAACACATAATACTGAATTTATTTTAGGAGGCTTGTTTTTTTTCACACAATGTACATAATACGTAACTTCATTCCACAAAATGTTACTGAAATCGGAGCTATGAAGAATTTAAGAAATAAGTCTTATAATGTAGTAAGAAACTCATAGTTACATTGGATAAATAGAAATTCGGCATATCAGTCCACACAGGTAAGGTTTACATCAGATGTTCTCCAAGTTATGAATAAGCTGCCTCTCAGGTATGGAGCTAAAAGAACACCAAGTTCAGTCCATTATAAGCTTGCATATGTTATGTCATATAATATTATAAATTTCCATTGCTTCCTGGTTTTACTATTTAGAAAACAGTTTACTTTTAATAGTTACGTTAGGATATTTTCCTATTTAGGCTGTGTCATAATGTGGTTATACTTTTCCCAGTATGAGCTGTCACGTAGTTCACAAAGAATCTACATGCAAAAGAAAGCAAACCAAATTCAGGAGTTCTATAGTAAATTAAGTTCCCTCCAAATGCTTCCTAAGATGAGTTTTGGTCTGGTGGATTTTGAATATTTCTTGTACTTAACACATTAAATATCCATCAAGAAAAGTGAGAGTCAAAACACTTGGTCCTACTGAAACCAGTTGTATAACACAACCTTTTTGTATAAATCTCCTAAATACTCCTGCCTGTAAATTCAACTACCGCTAGAAAGAGGAATTTAGATGTAGTAATAGAGGTGCTGATGCCAAGTTAGAGATAAGTATCGCAGAGAGCTTTTGTTTAACACAGCTGTGTCGGTTCCTGAAGAACCACACCAATGGTCGTTCCCGTGTTGCTTGGGAAAATATACTAAGTAAATAAGGTCGTGAATTTAACAACAACAACAAAAGTCAATATTTCAAATTATCTGTAGGGACAGAAGCTGAGGTAAACCATGCTTAGGAACCAGCAACTCTTTTTACCCCTCGAGTGCATAAAAACTAATGATGGATTTTGTTTACAATTTCTGGTATTATTTTGCTTAGCAACAATTGGATTTCCTGTAAAGCCAGGGGAAATAGCAGTCTCCAGAATGGAGCCTGGCCAGTCATTTAGCTTCATTAATTCTGGAAAAAATAATGATGTGGTAGCGCACAAATAGCAAGTAATATTAAACCCAGGCATTCCCAATGGGGGCTCCTGGGAGCATCACAGAGCTTCAGGGTTCTGGACATTTGTTGTGGAATATAGCAGTATTTCCTTTCACAAGAATGTCACATTTTGTTTTTCTGAAGTGTGCTAATTTCCTTCATTTGAAGACAAATATATTTGGGGTCTGGTCCTCAATAAGAGTACTTAACAATCTCTTGAGGACTGTAGCTGGTATTGTGCAGACTGTTGCAATATAATTTAGATCTGTTTGGATTTCAGAGACTTCTAGAGTTAGTTCACATAATACAGAGATGTTGACATTTCAGTGAATATTCATTGTAGTCTCAAAGTTGGTTAAGATTTGAACCCATAAAATATTGAGAATATGCAAGTATCATGGAAATCTTTCCTAGCAAAAGTGGGTAAATGCTGTGATGTTTAATGGGGGGTCTGCTGGTGGTATGAACTTCTTATAGTACATCTAGCAGCCTATTTTCAATTTAATTTGCAGTCCAAGGAACATTGAGAAGTTTGGTGAAGAAAAAACCCAATCCTTCCCGTAAAATTCAGGATTTAGAATAGCGGACTCCCTTCATAATAGCTTTCACTTCTCTCTAGTTCTTGTAAAGAAACTTGTAATTAGTTGATGAAATATAAAGCATAAACTGATTATTCTGCAGCAATTTTCTTGAGAGGACTTTGTCAGCTCTCTCTTAATGTGGACAAATTCAGGGAGCCATACAGATAGCACGTTTTATTAGGGCTTTCTGCCCAATGTATCGATTAAAACCAGCCATGTCTGTCTCCTCTGGAGATGTTCATCTGGGAAGCTAGAAAGCAATGTAAGTTTTGAGCAAGGGTTTGCAGACCCAGGTGCTCCAGAATTTCAGTCTTGGTTGAGGCACAGGCTCAACAAGTTGCATCAAATCACATTGTGCCTTAGTTTCTCCAACAGCAGAAATATAGCACAGTTAGTGCACCTCACACCCTAAATAGAAAGGCAGCACAGGTTAAGATACAACTTTGTTTTCTAGAACCGTGCATGGAGATAATTTCAAGGTGTTTAGGAACGGAGCAGATTTAAAATGTTTGTGAAGGAACATGTGGCCAGACAAGCTGGGATTTCAGAGCTCAGCTATACCAAATAAAAATGACCAAAAAAAGCAAGCAGCAGCATGAGTAGATACACGAGTCAAAAGAAAAAAGTATTTGATTAGCTAATATATAATGTCAAGGATCCATTGGCAACAAGAAAACTGGAAATTAGTTGGTTTAGTACATCTTGCCAGAAGTGCAGTGCAATGGGATTTCCACAGCAGTGCCCAGGGAAGGTGAGAGGCAAGGGCAGGACCAGCAGCCTAGTGACACAGGCACAGGGAGCGGAACGCCCTGTGCCATACGGTTCCAGAGGAGCAATGTACAAACACAGTTGGGTTTAATTGACATCACCCATAAATGGTTTAAGGCAACAATCTGCTGAGTTTGGTGCCAAAGTTCAGGAGGCAGATTGGGGAGGGGAAAAGGAGGCTGCTAAGAGTGTTCATGTACCATTCCAAATGTCCCATTCCCTTAAACTCCGACTAGAAACCAAACTTGAGATGGGTTGAAGGAGGTTCTAATCAGAAACATTGCACAGGAGGACAGCATTACGGGTACCAATGGAGCTTTGCTGTCTCCTGGAAGAAAGTGGACGTTTCCTTCTTTTAATTTTGCTATCGATAAAGGATCCTACACTGACTTTGGAGGGCATTTCAAATTTCTGACTGGATTTTCTGTTGTTTGGCCTTTAAAGTAGATGCAACCAGAAGATTTGATTTCTTAGAGTTGCTCCATGCTCCTCCATTAGTTGTTGAAGTACACGGCATTTCATCATCTTTCTCCAGTGCGGCGACAGAGGCACGAATGCAGTCGTGGTGGTGCTTCTTGGTGGGAGAACAAGGAAACTCTGGGATCTCCTGATTTCTCATCGTGTGATTTAACCACTAGGTCATTTTTTTTGTCATCTGTGAGCTTTTTACTTTCTTTGATGCCAAATCTGCACTCTAATTTTCAGTTGGCAGAGGTTTCAGGATTTAAAGAAGAGCCTAACAAAAGAGGCCAACCACCTTTTGCTGTCATGGTGAATGCTGAAAGGAGGAATCTTCCCTCATTCTTAAACATCGGTTTAATTCTTTTCTCATTAGTATTCACACAGCATCTAATGCGTCTTCATAAATGACGAGTGAATAAACAGCACGTTTGTCTAGGGCAGAGATCAGAGAGGAAAGTGGTGCAGAAGGTGCCTGGGAAGCATTTGTGGCCGGTTTTCCATGGAGATGGGCAGAGGGGCCACGGCATCCCCGAGTCTTTGTCGTGAGGAGAATGGGCAGCGCCAGAGCAGGAAAAACTGAAGAGGAGAGAGTCTGCAAAGTGCTGGGCCTTCAAGTAATGTCCATGACTAATTGGCTTTTAATTGGCTTTCCTGGGATTGTTATGGAAACTTCTAACTGTGGCAAAAACCTCCTGCTTCTGGCACTAAGCAAATCTTTAACTTAAATAATTCCTGATTATTCATGAAATAACTCCGAGGAATTATTTAACTTCACGTTCATAGACCTTTAACTAGTCTCTTTTGGAGAGGCATTTGGAGCAAATCAAACAGCCGCATGAATGTGTACACTGCTTTAAGTATAGTTATACAAACTAAGCTACCCTTTATTTTAAAAGTGTATGACTTATTGTTTTTCAATTGAGATGTGATTTTAATTTTTGTACTATTTTTCCCAGTGTCAGAATTCAGGGAGCTCAGAATGGTTTCAGTTTTGGCTTATCCCCTACAGGGGTTTACAGACTTGAGAAGGTGTGCATGGTTTTGATTTATTTATGACTTTTCATTTAACATTCAGATCAAATACGTTTTCACACTGGAGCTAAACGTCTGCGTAGGTTTGCTGGAAATACCTGTCTTCGGTTGGTGATCTAAGCTGTGAACCCATCTCAGGCAGAAACCGTATTAATTAACTTTCTGTGATCAATTCAGATTCTAAATTGCTTAATCTCAGGTTTTAAATTGCTTGATCTGTAAAGTATTAAATATAAAATTTTTCAATTATGAATTTTAGTGGCTGTAATAACGATGACTAAATATCCTGGATTTATATTGAAAGAAGGTGAAGTTTGTGGCTAAAGAGCCTCTATAGTTTACATTTCTGGGAGGTTTTCTGTTATTGGCTGATTGTTTTTATTTTCTTGCCAAAATCACCATCCTCTACAAAACACCCTGCTGATGACAGCGTGGGGTTTTTTGCAGAATCTTTCCCTCTTTCTGCACATTGGATGTAACCAGTCAAATCTTGCACCGGTACTGTCACACAGCACTCACCCTATGACAATTTCAAGCGTTTTTAAGACAACACAAGCCTTTGTGCAGACAGTGAAATTACAGAATAGAAGCGTGCCCCTTATTGTCCATATGTGCCATTGCAAAGAGCAACTTCTGGAAGCTCAGACTGTTTGAGGGAAATTGCTTTTCAGCAATTAGCTACTCTTAGTACGGGTCTTCATTGTTGATTTGTGAACCGCTTTCTTGCCACTACACTTCTTAGAATCTGAGATCAGGTTAGAAAAAGGTATTTCCCGGGTGGCATGTTTGTGTTCCTGACACTTTTGATGCTCAAAGATTTAGATGCAAAGATCTTTCATTGCATATTGCTTTCCCATGCCATTTGGGTTGGATTTGTCACAATCCGTATATTTCCTAGGCTGATCTTTCAGGTTTCATGTAAGCAAGAACAGCAGAAGTAAACGCATTTCTAAAAGGCCTTGGATGTCCTTTGTTTGGAGCATTGACTGTAAGAGCTCTGAGGCACTAAACATACTCTCATCCATACAGGAAAGACCAGAGGAGCTTTTTAGGCCTGAAGGAGTAGTCCCAAATAAATTTGAAGAAAAACTCCCTCTTTCCGATCATCTCTCTCCTTAAATGCCTTGCTCCTGTTCTGTATCTTCTTATACCTGATCCTGCATGCTCCAAGTTGTGCAAGTGCTTGTGCTGCTCTGAGCTGGATTTATGAAATAAGATGTCTTTAAAATATCTCATCCCTCTCTTATTTTTGGAAACAAGTTTAAAATTTGGATCAGTGCATAGTCCTAAGATTTGCATCTTACAGAGGATGCAACAGGAGGGAGCAGGTGAGAGATCTTTCCAATGGGTTTTACTGCTGATGGAAACGTGATTGAATTACACCCTGAACGGGTACAGTGGTTAAAGTGAGAATGAGAATTACTGCAACAGCTGGCTTGAACATGGAGAAAGGAGACAGGATGCAATGTGCCCTCTTCGTTAGCTCAGCTTACTTTGCATCTCTCTTCTCGTATTCGGTGTGTTTTCTACCTTGTTATAATGGTAGTGGATAGGGTTGAACAAGAATGTAGACCCCGCACCTTCAGAAAGACACTTTTCTCAGGACTGTGCATTCGAGAGACTTTAGAGAAGAGGCACCAGAAATAATTAAAGCTTACTGCAGAGGTTTGGGAGCTCAAACTGCTCAAACTTATTTTTGGCTGAACGTTAAAGTGAAAGAAGAGGTGACAGTGGAAAAGCAGGCACAAATAAAAGGACAGAGGATGCGGTTTTTAAGTGTTACGATTTGTTTTGCTCCAGTTAATGCTGTTATGGTTCAGCCAAGTTAGAACAGTTAGTACAGTCTTACAGGTCATGCTGAAGAGAATGGTGATCCCTAGTTTGGGCAGTAGAGCATGTCAATCTGCAAATAACAAGAGTTTGACTTGGTGATCCTTGTGGGCCCCTTCCAACTTGTGATATTCTGTGATTGGGGTAAAGTGCCAGATGACGAAATATGCAGAGAAATGTGCTTAAGGGTCAAACACGCTTCCTGATAGAATTTGGGAAAACCATCCACAAATGAGTTTCTCCTCCCTCCGCCACCGCAGGTCCAGGTGCAGGATGATAACTGACTGCGCTGTCAGCGGCTCGGTTAACTCGGAGCAGAAATCTGTGCAGGGAATGCAGAGAATCTGCCCCTGGTGGTGGGAAACACCGACGTCATGATGATGCTACCTGATACAAATTCTTGTGTTTTAAGCGTATCTGCTTTTAAGGTCCTCAACTTACAAGGTATCAGGAGGTTGCCTTAGCCCCCAGAGCACATGCATTACAATGTAGTTATTATTTATAAAATCGCAGTCTGTTTTTCCTATGTGACCTTTGCCTCATTTGGGGCAGGGGGTGAATGATTTCTGTGGACGAACGACTTGAGAGAGAAGGAAACTGCTGCCAGTTGTAAGCAGCAAGGCAGATGAGACCCAGGAAGGCGACAGATAGTGTCCTTGTTAAAGCAACTAAATGCTCCTTTGAGGAGGTAGATTCTACTCCTCCCTGCCAGACCCCCCTGCATAATCCTAGCCAAATTACTTTAGTTAGGCTTTCTGCACGTAATTACCATTTGTATATGTATTTATAAAGCAATTTACCAATACTTCTCAAAAAGAGGTACAAAAATACAGTATAAAAACATAGCCTCCAGCATAAGACTGAGTTACAGCAGCAGTTTCTAGTACGTAAAATCCGAGAGAAGCTGCTGTGTGAAGTGGTAAGAAAGTGAGGTAGCATACACATAATTATCATGTATTATACGTACACATAATGTGTACAGACGATGATTGGGTCCCAATATTTTTTTTTTTTGGCATGGAATTTGAGACTGTGGGGTATGAGAACTACCGCTGAAGCATGGGATCGTGAAGTTCTGGTTTGTGTGGTTTGCTCTGAAACACTTGCTACTGTGAACACGCAAATAAGCCAGAGCGGGCACCTAAAATTAGCAGAAAATTTTGATGTTAATCTTTCTAGTCTGGTATATTATGCTGTGGTGAAGATTATACTAAAAACCTAGTCATCTATTTTCAATGTAATGGTTAGGGTCACACTTACAGTTGAAATAAATATCAGTGCACTAAGCAAGATCCACCTAAGTTCAAAAAAGGTGCTCTTATGAATGAATACACGCACTGGCATATACATAAATTTACTACAAACAAATGACTGAGGAAGCGGAATTACCTGCATGGGCAGGTTCATTCTGTGACCTACGGAATACATTCCTTTTGCTCTGAAATGCAGCTCAAGATCTGAGTCTGTTTGGTGCTCTCCTTCACCTTTTTTGGCCTTGAAACTTTAGTTTACCATTATTAATGAATTATCAGTTGTTTGGGCTGCTCCGCAGGAGATAACATTTGATGATTGGGCTAACCAGATGATGTAATTATTGTGCTCTTAAAAATCCTGTACCTAGCAAAGGATTATATTGCATGGCAGTGGATCTTGAGTACGTCCTTGATGAACTGGGCTGCTTTTTGCTTTGTGTGGGGTATTTTACGGTTAATAGTCACTGCGCTTTCCAGGGGAAACATACATCATTTTGGAATTATGTCATTCAGATATTCCTGCCCCTTAATGACTTCTTTTGTGACAAAATACAGGAAATGATTTCCAGATGTTGTTCCCCTGGAATAAAGAACTCCATTGCCACACCCTGCTAGCTAAAAATTCAGATATTTGCACGGGAAGCCTAGAGTTTGGGTGCACACGATGCACACCTAAATGAAGCTGGAAAAGTTTAAGTATCCCTCGTTCTTGAGTGACCTATGGGTACAAAACCTATTTGCTAAAGCTTGTGCAGGATTTCTTGAGTTAAAAATGTGGATTCACCTTTCCTCCTAGTCTTGGAAATGGAAATCAGAGATTCAGATTCATTACTCCTTCTTCTTATCTGTTAGACAGCTCTGCTCTTGAGTTTCCCCTCCTTCCAAACAAGTATTTTAATTTAGTATAACTGAAGCTTGTGTTGAACTGGTGATGTTAGGATTACTCCAAAAGCCCACAAGACTGAACGCAGAGCATTTGGGGGTTTATTTCCACCCTTTCAGTTCTAATCAGGCAGACAGTCCCATTGGCAAAACCTCTCTCGAGATGTTTTTTGACATCTCCTTTTAGCCCAGCCCATAAGCAACAGCACCAGACGCATGTGAAAACAAACATCCCCCGTAAGTACCTATGCGTGAGTTGTGGGTGTACGTTCTCCTGAGTCTATTTATCCATCCTGATACCTAAACTTTTACTTTTGGAATTTTCTCTCTCCTGATATGGTGACTCGTATTATATAGAAAGATGCTTCAAAGCCCGCAACCAGAAACTAACAATAAACTAAATACCACGACATTCTAAAACACCGTAGCTATACCAAATATGGCATATACGCCGGGTGAAGAAGAGCAGCAGAGCTGTGGTCCTGGAGATAATTCCCTTCTGCCATTGCTTGTGTACCAGACGAAGCCCTCACGTATTCCTTCACGTAGATGTGTGCTCTTTAATCCAGGGAATGCTTCTGCTAACTCCTGTGTGCTGGAGTGCGTGTCGGTAAAGATCAAATGTCCAGTGATCCTTTTACTGTCTCCTAGATAAAGTGTTCTCCTAGACAGAGCCAGGCCGGACTTATCAGCAGGGTGGAGATCCTACTGATCTCAACTCTCGGAGCTTAAAATGTCTCACAAAACATTGTCAGTTCTCTGTTTGATGTATGCAAAACTGCAGATATCACTGGGTGTGCTATGAACGCCAAAAGTGCCTGTTTACTGGCATGTAAATTCCTTCAGGGCTTATTTCAGAGCTTCATAGATCTAGAGCCTGGTGGATTTGGAGTGCCAGAAAAGGATGAGTCTCACTTTACAGCAACATCGTGCCTTAAGCTGCCTGCAGGTTATTTCTGACCAGCTCTTGCTAAGCGTTTGGGAAAATACGACATTCATGTATGTTGACAAAAGGGGCTGCAACCATGGGTTTTTTGCATCTAGGTCAGGTATTGCTTAATCTTTCGATGATGCCATTGCATTAATGCCTGTGTGGTGGTTTGGTCCCTGCCAGTCCCCGAGTGCCCTGTGCGCGGGCGCTGTCCCGCGGTCACTGCAGAGCCCCGGAGCTGGGTGCAGGCACCCGGCCGGCAGTGCCTGCAGCTCCCTGCTGCCAACGCGGGGAAACCGCAGCCGCCGTGCTCCCCAGATCCTGCGTCAGGAAACAAGAATAACGATGGCCTCGTGCGGTTGTGTTTTCTGTTTCACTGGTGTTTGTAAAAAAACGTCCTTAGATCTTCAGAGAGTGCTGCACGCTCCTTCATAGTTAATAATTCTGCACGCTCCTTCATAGTTAAGCTTGTGCCCGCTATTCTGATGCGTTTTGCAATGGTTTTAAATTTCCTGAAAGCAGCCTGTCCTTTGCTTTCTTGAAGCCTTTATTGTTCTGGTAGGTGACTTGCAAAAAATAGCCCTGCCTTTCCAGTAATCTCTAATTAATTACTTTCCTTCCCAAATGTTCATAAGTTATTTGCCAGTTCATAGAGATCAGAAAAGATTGCCTAGTATTCCTGCATTTATGAGGCTCCTAGGTATATTTTGACAGCAAATAGAGCAGCTTTTTTGTCTTTTATTGGTTATATGGTTGAATAAGAATAATTATTTGGAGATCGAAGAGCCAACGACAGAGATGTAACATAACTATGTGTAGCTGCTCCCTGCACATAGGAGCTGGTATCTGCTGTGGTCTGTTCAGCACTCTGCCTCGGCTGCTTTCTCCATGCAGGGACCTCTGCTTGTCTCAGCGGTTTCTCCAATTTCTTTGTCTGATGAACCTCGGTCCAAGCAGGTTTGCATTGTATTTATCACCAAATTTACTTAAACCTTATCTAAGTTTAAACTTTATGTAATATCTTTCCTACTACAGCAGGATACTTAAGCAGGTGCATAATTTTAACCGAATGTGTAGATATAAAACCAGTTTAATGATATCTTAGTCTCATTGTATCAGCTGCAATCTTTATATAAATAAAGTTACATACCTCCTTAAATGTTTTACTAAGTGAAGATTTCAGTATTACCATTTTTGAATAACTGACTTCATCCAAGCTCAGGGTACGGCTTAGATAAGCGCATTTAACAGCTTTCCTTAAGCTTTTGCTTTACAAGCCATTCTTCATTTCCTGTAATATGATTATACTCTGTTCATTTCCGTGATGTTCAGTAGCATAAAATGGTGATTCCCATGGAGCGTGGGCAATCTTCAGCCCTCCCTGGGAGGTGCTGCCCCTCTCTCCTCGCAGCTAAAATCACCTGCAGTTTGCAGGGTGGCCATATGCAGCACCACTGAACATCCGTAGAGAGTCAGCGTAAGTTAATAAAAATATTAAGTGGAGGAAAAAAGGTCTGACTAACTTGTTTCTGTCTCCTCCTTAAAAACTAGATGCCATAAATGTAGGTTAATGTATGAATGTATATAAAACCTGCAGGTTTTACAGATGATTTCCAGTAGACCAAATATGGTATTTGAAGGTTCTATAAGCTAAAATAGTTAATCCACTAGACTAAGGGAATAAGCACATGTCAAAAGGCATTTAAGAAGTGTAACCTGGTCTCGCAGCAGCCCAGCAAGGACAGATTAAAACTGTAGTCCCGCCCATAATAGCATTAGCTGAGTCCCTGGCAGCAGACAGTGTTGCTGGTAACTAATGGATTATTGGCCAGACCTTGGTGGTTTTTCATAACTTGAGACGTTATTGCACTGTTAAGGCCAGTTTTCTGATACCCTCTTCATACGTGTGTATTTTTTATGCGTGGCTGTGTAAGAATGTAAATGATGTAACTTTCCATAAGCACCTCTTGTGTCGGCGTAAGGGAATTGTGACCTAACCTGTTTGCAATTAGTAGGTATTGCTGGGATAGAACCAAGATCAATAATGGTCTCTATTAGGAAGACTAAAACTGAGTGGTGCTGTAATGTATCCAGCACTGATGTAGTACGGCTGGGATAATGTTCTAAAAGTGCACGTACATAGACCCTCAGAGCCCCCCGGGTGAGGTGTGTTTGCTGTTAATTAGGACAACGGTACAATGGAAGCCTGACAGGAGCCCTTGAAAAGATCTGTAATGTAAGCAATTAATAGTAGGACTTACTTTTTCAGGACAAAGAGGCAGGTGGACTTTATTTGTAACTAAAAATAACTCTCTTTCCTCCCCCCACCCCACCACTGGTTTTTTTCAACTACATTTGAACTGAACAAGCAGAAAACTTGATTGAGCAGCCAGTTACTGCCCTGGAAATTGCATATAGATTATTTAACAAGGGTATGAAAAATTGAAACAAAACCACCTTCCATCCTTTACCACCACCTGCGGCTCAGTTTCCCTTTGAAACACTCAGCCATGCAGCAGATCCGCAGTGCTTTTGGAGTACATTTCATCCAGGCTGTCAGAAACCAGGAACAGACGCTAAGTTATGTTGAAACACATTAAGTACGTTTTCTCCTTTTGTTTTGGATTTTTTAGCTCCACAGTCTAGAAACTTGGGTGTCTAAAGCCAATCAGAGCTACCTTAAAGGTAATTGAAGTGATGCAAAAAACCAATTCTGAGAGTGATTCTGTTTCAGCTGCTGTGTATTTGAGGTATTACAGAACTTAGGAAGGTTAGGTTCTTTAAAAAGGCACATTACGTAGGTAAGATGTTTAATTGTACGTGGCTCTGTGCCACTGTGTCTTGTTCCCTGAACAACGGCTGGTCACACGTGGATGTCACAGACTAGCGCAGCCTGATGGATCCTCTCAATAGGAGAGCTAATAAATGAGGTGAAGGACAGGGGGCAGGTGGAATTTGAGTTGTTAGTAGGAAAATTCTGCATAGGAAGGCTGGGTAATGGGGCTTCATGTTTTCCCCAATCAATGTTACTCTAAATTATTGTAGCAAAGGGCTCCTCTGCAGCCCTGCTGCATCCCAGCTGCTCTGAGGACACGGCGCTGTTCGTGTCACATCATGTCACATGCAGCCCCTCCACCCTCGACAGGAGCCCCGTGGTGGGTAAGGACGAGACTTCTGGACGGTCTTACAGGTATTTAGAAACTGATCCTTCCTCTTGTTTTCATAGGGTTTCCTCAATGGATTTCCACAGGAAAAGAGGGAAATCTGTATGGAAAACAGGAAGCAGTTCTCAGAAGTTCTCTGCAATGTCGCACTAGGAGGAAGACTTAAAATAAATGCAGTTGTTTGAAACGGTAGGTGATGCCAGTTGTATTATCTTACTGTGAAAACAATGATGAAATTTAACATCATAAGGCCGTAGTAGAATTTAAAAGCTCAGGTGTTTATTTATGAGAAGTATTAAGCTTTTCATTTTAGTTCACAGTAGGTGACAAAACTTCTGCAGCCAGGTTTTTACACCGTATTTTCTATTTCCACTTTATTGCCCTGGGCAATTACTTTTGAAAATTTCTCATCTGCCTCAGCCTTGGACAAGATCCCATATTCTCTAATGCTGATCTATTCCTCTTGCATCCAATATGAGACTTAAACTTTTCCCTTGGCTTTTTTACATTCTACAATAGTTTCAAATCCTGAGATTTGCATGTTAGAAGAAGGAAGGCAGGTTAGGATAAAATTTGACACACAGAAATACTCGTTAATGAAAACATTCTAGAATCGTCACATTGAAGTTCCTTTCTCATCCACCTTCAAACTCCCATAAAATTCCACATGTCATGGAGAAATTGTTGTAACTTCAACTGCCAGCGCTGAAAAGGGGTGGGGAGGTTTGTAACTCTCCACCTGAACAGCAAGTGCAGTCAGAGCAGGAGAACGTTCCAGACAAACAATGGCTCTGTTACGAAGCTTATGAGCCTGCGTAGGCTTCGGGTAGTGGAGACAGACCCCAAGAAAATGGGGATATAGCACGTGGAATGACAATTTTTGAGGAAGAAATCCCTGTATTTCTAAATCCTTAAGAAGAAATTTGAGCCCAATTTTACTTTCTATATTTAATAAAGCCAGTCTTCAGGAAGAAGATGGATTTGGCCTTTGCAGTATGTTGTTTGTGTTTGAGAACATTAGGGATAATGTAGTCTGTGCTCATTTCTAATACAGAAATAGGTAAAAAATGAAAGGAGGATACGTTCCTGAGTTTTACTGCCCAGCTTTTAGTAATTAGCAACCTGGTGTTTCAAGAGATGTACGAAATACAAATCCAAAATCCTCACAATCCAAAAGCACCTAAACCAAACCCCCTTGTATCCGTACTACTGTTCTGGCAATGCTGCTGGTGTTAAAGCTCTAGTAGCTACAGAGCAGAATTTCATGGAAACATCTCAGGCATGGCATATTATACTATTTATAGTTTCCATTAGAGTGAGTGGAAAAGGCTTTGTAGATCTGCAATAGTCTCATTGAAATCAGAGCAGAAACAGGACTGATATGCTGCAGTGTTTCTGGGTTTCTTTCAGCTTAGACCCACAATAAAGCCCAATGGTTTGGGTTTGTTGCTTGAGTAAAAACTATTGAACAGCCTGGAGTTTGGCTGTAAATCTCACACAGAACGTAAAGATACCATTTCATCTGAGATGATAGACTACAAACAAAAAGTAGGTCTTTGTAGCGAATGTAGGTTTTTCTTGGGTTTGTTTTCTATAGATACTTTAAACAACTAAATGGGGGGAAAAAAATCAATATAGCTTTTGCAAAGTGCAACGCTGTTGTATCATTAAGCCTGAAATCTGTCAGTAGAGACCCATTCCCCCTCCAAACCAGCAGTTACGGTTCTTCAAATCTTGGTTGTTGTTATCACTCGAAGGGCCTCACCACAACCTTTCATTCCGCGATCATTTGTGCTCTGTAACATGCCATATTGTTCAGTAACTGAGACTCTAATCATCCTCCGGGAGTGGGATTTTCCACCCTATAATGATTAGCCTGGCAACAACAGCTACAGGTAGGATTTAACACACTATGCCTGCATTTTTGATTGTAAATTCCTTTAAATGGGGTATGAGTACATTAAACGTCATATATCTGGTGCATCATTTAAAAAAATAATGCTGGCAGTAAACTAAGCCAGCTATACATTTACATCCTCAAAGGATTAATGGCAGCATCCAATGAGTGTGCACAAGTCAGGTTTGCATTAGCAAAGGCCCATTGAATTGCGTTCATCCTGGCCAGAACGGGGATATTTAGGATAAATGCATAAATGCTGCTTATTTTTCAGGTCCCCATCTGACTAGGAATAGAAACGACCTTAGTTTCAGATGCAGAGGCCGCTATTAATGCTTGTTTGAGGAGTCGCAGGCTCCAGGTTTGATGAAGGGTCTAAGCTGCTAAAAAAAAAAATAAATTCTGGTGCATACATTTAATTTCCTAGCAGAAGCATTTGTTTAAAATGCCAGATCACCTCCAGATCTCCAGTTAAAACCCAAATACATCATTAGTAACAGAAAGGAAGGATATGTCCCATGCAGTTCTATTTCGGATGGCTTTAAACCCAGGTCATGCACAACTGCCTCAAGCAGCCCCCAGGTGTCTGTGCTGGTGACGACACAGAATATCTTGCAGTGAGATTTCTGGCAGCAGCTTTAAGAATTATTTAAACACACTTCTCAGAATAACGGGGGTGTCAGCTCTTGGGTCCATGGCAGTGTAGGGGAGCGATGATGGCACGTGTACAAGCTCCCAGTGCCCCTTAACACCACTGTTTAGTTCAGTTCTCTGTGCAGGATCAATGGTTCCTTCTAAGTGTATCATTACTCTTTAGGAAAGGGCTTAGCAAAGTCTTGGCCTACGGCAGCACTTCAGTGCCTTCCTTTATTTGCAGCCTTTTAATCAGTTCCGGGCGTTTTGATTCTGTGGAAATGCCTCAGTTGCTGTATTTTCCAACCTAGACTGTGTGGGGTTCTAGGAAGTATTTTTTTCTGTCCATATGCAATGTGATATTGACAGTCTGCTTTTATTTGGTTGAATGTATAAAATAACTTTCCTGTTGCAAATGATAGGTAGCGGTAGGACTGCGATAGCTGGGCTGTCAAAACAAGAGCTGCTTGTTTAATGTGTCTGCTTTGTGCACGTCATGCTGTCCATTTGCACCACCCGTGTTTATAGATGGACACCACTGGAGTTTCGTTCCCTGTATCCTACCCTCCCAGTACACATCTGGGAGCCCCGCAGAGCCATACCCATCGCATGTGAAATTCTGGGCTCTGTTGCTTCTGCAACTAACGGTAGTAGTCTTCAAAAGCAGGGAAGAGAGTCCACAGTGACGCTGTTGCTTGTGAAATAATGAGGTTTTTCCAGCACACCCCAGTCTGAGGGATGTGTGCTACTGGTGGGGACGGGATTTCTGTGACTCCCTCGTGCTAACGTCACTGTGACTGCCTTGATAACCCACAGGGGGAACTGATGGAAATGGTAATCAAATTCTACTGCTGTCATATTCTTTTGGCTCAAAACCTGGCAGATCAAATGTGGTTTTATTGCCATTCTGCTAGTGGTACTACTTTAAAGAAATGTATTTTTTCTACTGTATTTAAAAAAAAAAAAATAGCCTAAGTCATGGAAGGACTGAGGATTTGGTTTGTAATTCTAAGCCCAGAGACGTGACTGTAATGGGATGTAACCACTCCCTAAACTTGTATGTTTAGAGTGTTTGTGAACACATTTGAAGCAAATGTGTCCTTGTTTGTCTGCCCACTGTCCTGTCCGTTAAGCAGATCCAGGCTCTTGTGAACATTTAATTGAGCGATCAAATGTTTACAAAGCCCAGAAGGATGCAACATTCACCTTGGTCCATTTTTTTTATTGCATTCTTAGACAGCAAAGACAGTTTTCTAAAGGATTGATTTGAATTTTAGAAGTTACTTGAAGCAGAGGTTGTTTAGAAAGTTGAATGAGGATTTTCCATTGCTCCTATAATAAAAATAGTGTTCACGTTTCCGTACTTTCTTAAACAGAGATAAGCCTACAAGATGGAGCTTCATCATGTAGAACCCCAATTGGATATATGAAAATGATTATCAGTGGCTCGATTTAAGCCGTGCAGAGCCTGATTTGAGTAGGATCCATGATGCTACATCACCCTTCCATATAAGAAGTTACAGAAATCCAAACAAAACGTAAGGCTTATGAGAATGTATCGATCTTTAAATGGATGCAAAAAGAACGTAGGACCAACCGCTCTATGCTTAGAGTTTCATCTTGTGCACTGTCCTGTCTGTAACGGGGAGCTAAGTGTACAGTGCATTGCGAAGCCCCAAAGGTCTTGTAGAGGATTGAGAGAGATCACATTTACTATTTCTAAGCTCTGTCTACTGCTGTGGTCCCACAGAATTGGAAAGGCTGCATCCAAGCAGACAAAGTTTTGCTTGCAGAATAGTTCTTTTTTTTTCCAAGGGTGGGATTAGTAGGCAGGGTTTTTTGGTTTCTGTGAGGAAAATCTGGATTTTGAACTATAGTTACGGTGCTGCCCTGTTCAGTGCTGCTCTTTGTCACTGCCTCCTCATGTCACTATGTTAGTACAGAAGAACACATAAGCTGAAAAAACCGAACGCATTCATGAGACATCAGCTTGAAATATAAACACTTTCTAGTCCTTAAAAACTTCCCAAAGATGCAGTGCCTGTAATTCTTTACAATGTCTAGGGTTCATTTGTTTATTTTTAAATAATAAGCATAATGATCATAGCGTTTCAAGCAACCGCATTTTCTGCAGCCCTTTTGAATTGCCTCGCTCCGTATGGCTGATGTGGCAGACACAGAGAGCTGAGATTTACTCGTCCTTTCTACCATCAGAGCGCTGTGAGTACCAGCAGGACCTGGGGGTGATTAGCACCTCTCCAAAATATACCCCATGTTCTCTAAGGGATTCTCTAACCACGTATAAGAAATGCTGAAATCAAAGCAATGTCATGTCGAGGCAACATACTTGACTTTTCCTCTACAAGACATATGAAACCAAAATAAAACCTTTTAAACTCTGGAGATCTGGACTGGCATTGCACTCAACGGCCATCATGCCAATCTCATCTAGTGCAGGGGTTCGTTTCCCAACCAATGACTGTGGTATCCAAATTTATTTTAGTATAATTAAATGCTTTTTTGTTCCCTGTGGGTCTGTGACCAATTGAAAAATGCTCTAAGATTGACTTTAGCATCATATATAAAACCTACCAAAAACATAGATAAGTTCTAGCAGAGCAGCACATGCTGTTACGTATTTGTATTTATTTGCCAGCGTAGCACCTGTAACAGTGGGAAAAGTTCCCTAAGTTAAAAGCGCAAAACCATCCATGAAGGAAAACCTTTTGGGGGTTTGACCTGGAACTTTGCAATCTGATAAAACATGGTTTCTTTTTAAAAATTTCCTGAAGAGGAAAACTACAATGCAGTGTTAACAAAACTGGTGAATTCTCCTTAAGGAATAGAGCAGTTCAGTTGGAAGAGACCTGCAGTGATCATCTGCTCCCAGTGTAACTCTTCTAAATTCTTGTTCACTTTTAATATTGTCTGGAGAATTTATAGCATGCAGTCTTCTCCAAGACATGTTCATATGAGCAGGTTTTAAATGAGATTTTCCTGTTATCTAAACAGGTAACTGTCATGCTACTTTATCACATATGCATTTATCTAGGACTAAAGTATTCAGAATATGGCCTGTATTTTGTATCTTTGGTTCTGGCGAGTACACAATGACCTCTATAACAATAGATGTTTGAAATAACGAGCATCAATGTCAGAGGTCAAATTATACATACAGCCTTGGCCACATTTGCACCGAACAAAGTAATCTATTATGCAAAGTTACTTTCTCATCATTTAAAACACAATAGTTATTATACTGGTGCCATAAATTATTACAATGGTTGAAATAAGTCTAACAGTACAGTTCAAGTGTTTGTAGTATATTTATTAATGGAAGCGTCCTGCTCTGGGAGCATCAGTGCTTTTTCAATGAAATCCATTGTATTCCTAAGCAACACTGTTGGTCCAAGCTTGGAATGACTGCTTCGCTCATGAATATTAAGTGAAGAATGCAAGAGGTCTGACTGTGTGCCATATATTTCGTTATTTGCTTCATGAAATCTACTTAAGCTTTCTGTTTCACAGGGCAGCTGTCTCAGTCTGGTTCTCTTCCATTTGGATAGTCAGGCTATTCTTGTACCATTATAGGGGGTTGAAAGGAAAAGGGGATTCCCCCTTAATATATTTTAGAACACATTCATTTTTTCAATGAGATACGATGTTGTTTATCTATCTCAGGACTACCTTTCCATGGTTATAGAATACCATTTTCTCTCTCTGACAGCCTTGACAGAGTGTCAGAAACCAAGTTAGACATGCATTTATTGGCAGATATAGGTGAGGCACTTGCATATACATGGTGAATGTAAGGTATCACACAGCCCTCTGAATTATTGAACAGAGTCTTTAATATTGCATGTATATGCACATACCAAGCAATGTGAAGTGAGAAAATACGAACAGAGAAATAACAGCATACATCCATGACAGACAGCTGCAAACAGCATGAAGAGCAAATAAATGTAAATGTTATTTCTAATAAACATATTTTGAAACTTCTCTGCTTACCCCTACGTCTCAGCTTGTGCTGATAACCACTGGGCCAGCATTCTTACAAATGATCTCTTTAAATTCTATAGGAAAACATTTGCTGTGCCAGCATGTCAGCAGCTCTAAGCCTAGCTCTTCGGATTGAGTTTTGCTGTGGGCAGTGAGGGATGGAAAGGATCTTTGCAATGTTGGTATGGCTGTGACACAAACCCCTGTCTCCGTGGAACGGTGTGAGCTGGTTTCCAGCTCAGCGAGGAGTTCTGTCCTTCGAATGGGAACGAATTAAGTGATTGGAGATTGGACCATGGGCATCCGTCCAGCCGAGTCTAGAATGTGAAAGCGTGAGCTGAAGGCTGGGACTTGGGCAGGGTTTTGTCACACTAGATTTTGGTTGGACTCTTCATCTACCTGCTCCTGTCTCCTGCTCGCTGTGTCCCGCAAGGAGATGCTTATGAGGAGTGTGCACAATGTACTGTCATAGGTTGTTAATGGGGGAAACTTCCACCTAAAGCCAAGAGTCAGAGGTTGGCTCTCACACTGAAATAGAGGGTTCTGTGATTTTTCCAAAATTCTAGCTAATATTTATCACTATAACTCAGAAGTTCATCCATTTTAAATCCTGGTAATATCTAGATATCAATGATATTTCATAGCAACAGCACTTCACCACCTCTCATGTAGATGTACAAAGAATTAAACAGCATTTGTAAGCTGGTAGTTCATACTTTCCTATCTTAAGGGACCTTTCCTATCTTAAAGAGCCATTCACTAACGAGGGTAATAGCTGCCTACTTCTGTAGTCATTATAATCTTGACTTTTTAGATGGGGAAACTGATGTGAAGGTACAATGTCAATGATTCTTCCAAAGCTATGGTCTGAAGTCTGAGCCTGGGCTCAGCTTAGAGCATGGCCCCTCTTAAACTGCAGCTGTGTGAGGGAGGCTTGATTCTCAGAGCAATGACCTAGGACTCCCGCAGATGAACATGGGGCAATGTTACGGACATTCCTAAAATCAAACTGTAGTCTGTCATTTTATATATATCCGAAGTTCAATGAGAATACTGACACGCACCTTTCCCCGATAGTCCCTCAGCCCCTCGCTGGCCTTTTGCTGCAGCACGTGTGCGGAGTTCCTTGGTGACCTGGGTAGAAATGTCATCTTTCTATTTAATGCTTGCTTAGGGCTTTTTTTTTTTTTTNTTTTAGTTGCTTTCTTAATCCATGTAACGTTTCATCAAGCTGAGCCTCTTGCAGGAGGAGTCTCCACAGCTGGCTTTCCCTGCTGGGTAGAACTGCTTTTATGGGTCTACTTCAAGCCTGCCACCTCAATCAAAATTTTATAGACCCATTTTCCAGCTCTCCCAGTTCACACTCACCTCACCTATGGTGAGCCGCCACACCGTTCTCCTCCAACACAGAACTTCATTAAAATGAGCCATTCATGTCACCCGTGTTCAAACTGCATTTTGAACCAGTCCTCTGACCCTTGCTGGAGTTGAAATCTGCGTTCCCCTGGTTCTGCTCCAGGTTCATTCTCTGTTTGGGGTCCCAAGGAGGTGGCTGTGCCTCCCCTGGTGGCTGCTGGAGCACTGGCCTCAGGTACTGAAACCCAGAGCCGGGTGGTGGCTCCTGGGCCCCTTTGTCCCGCTCGCCACAGCCCCTGGTTTTATTTTGTACCAACTGCACGGTCCCATCATTCATTCTGACTGTTTGATTTCAGCTTCCATTCCCCGGGTCAGAAAAAGGCTGGCGAGGGAGGGAGGATGAAAGAAGGTGACGCTTTGACAGCTCCTTTTTCACAGTAATGAGCAGAACTGCTCTTTCTTCCCCCGCTCCTGTTCACTGTGGCCTTTTCTTTCCTTATAGAGCCCCATGAAGGGAAGGAATTGCAGGTTCAGCTCTGCCTGCCGGGGGCTGACCAGATAAACTGGAGGGCTCTGGGTGTCCTTTGTGGGCTCTGCCCACATCACTTTCTTGGGGGGTTATTTTCTGTTTCTTTCCTGTGTATAATGACAGGTAAATGCAGATTAATAGAATTAAAGTTTTGGCTTGAGTACATGAGGCAGCAAAGCATCAATTACTTGCTGGTGATTTCTGTGCTGTGCATCAAGCTCGTGCACAGAACGGAGCTCCGTTAATTTAGCCAGTCCATGGGAGTCTGCCACAGAAAAGTTCCCTTTGCTAGGAAGAGGAGGAAATAATTGCTGCCTTTCCAGCATTAATAATCTTCTGTTCTTAGAACAACATCATTTTGTAAAGAGGCAATCTAGATTCTAAGTAACCTGTATCCTAACTAGAAGAAAAGACTTCTCTGATGCAAGACAGTGATGTTCACAGGAGCAGAGCCTTAGATGATGAGGTTCAGGAACTGTAATTTAAGTATAAATAACTTTTAATGTTCACAACCAGTGCCAAACCTTAGGGATTCACAGTTTCTCTGATTTATATAAAGTACAGATCTAAACAGCTCAAAACTCTCAGGATCTTTAGATCCTTAATCATGTTTGATGTGAATTCAGAGCTTAGATCCTTGACGTACTGCATAGCATTTACCTAAAAAGCTTTACAATTATTTACTTTGTAAAATTCCCTATTTTAAAATGCATTTGGAGCATCACTCGGAATCCATAGATCATCATGAACAAAAAAACCTCAAAGAGAGCAAAGCAGGTAGGTAACAACAGGAGAGAGCGAACAGAAGGAACCACCACACAACCAGTAGGAAGGACGTTGTGCTACAAAGAATGTTTGATTTAACAAGGGACAAAAGTAGCAAGTGTTAGATTGACAGCCCAAGAATAGACCTACTATATAATTCTTCTGTATAGAGATTAATCATAACTTTTCTGAAAGACACCAACCCCCTGGCTCCACTGAAAGGTCTTTCATTCAAAGTCGGTGCATTCACCCAGGAATATTCTGCTCATGCTGTTCATATTTCACAGCCAGCAAACTCCTTCTGCAAACCAGCCCCTTCCCAGCAGGGACAGGCGCTCTGAGAGCAGCCAACGGCATTCCTGGGTTTGCTTTTCTTATTCTTTTCCCTCTGCTAAAGGAATTGTCCCTGGGGACTGTGGTTAGTACTGGAAATTAAGCAGAGCTATACACATTCATTAACAGAAACATGGGTGTTTCAGACCAGAGACCAGCTTGTCATGGAACTTTTGCTTATGCTGTTCCACTATTTTTTTTTTTTTAGTTGATTGAATTAGCAATCTGAGTGAAAAAAAAAAAGTTTTGCATCTAAGGAAACCACCTTTTCGATATGAAATGAAATACATTTCATTTTGGTTTGATTTCTTTTTTATGCCTTAAAACGGTATTTTGAAATTCGATTTAGCTACACTGATTTAATGTCATTCTGATATGAAAAATGCAAACACTCCAGCAAGAAAACATCCGAATGAAAGACCACAATTTTTCTGCTTTTTAATTTTGTCTATGTGAAATCTTCCCTGAGGGAACACACAACTACTTTAAACTGTTTCCAAACTATATTTTTGGAGGATGACCTGTTCACCCCCAGTATTTTGCCTGGTTCTAAATGAACTCAGAGCACCCATTCATGCCAGTTGTGTCAGGCCACCCAATTAAACCCCTGTAAACAGCCTCATTGATGCCCCTCTGTTCTGCAGTGCGGAATATCGGAGACCTGTGCTTTTAAGGGCACGCCTGCGTTGTACAGCGTAAAACCGGCTGAATTAAACACAGAGCTGGTGTTGTGCAGTGTCAACCTGGTTGAATCGATCCCCAGAGCTGGTGTTTGCGCGGTGCAGCTCTGCGGAACGCGGAGATGAGGGGTGCTCGGATGTGATGCTGGTGCAGCGACGCTGCCCTCTCAGCACATCAATGCATAGCTAAATATGGGTGTATCCCCACTTTGATATATACTGTTGGAAATCCCACCTTTGGGTAGATGCTGAGACAGAAATGGGTAGCATAACCTACTTTTTGATAATTTTCATGAGCATTGGCTTGGCTTTGCTCGTATTTCTGTCTTGTGTAATTTCCTGCTAAGCAGAGCGCTGCTGAGACCCACACGGCTCCAGGAGGGAGAAAAAGCTATAGTCAGAGCTCAGCTTAAACCTGACAATGCTCTGCTTTAAACTTGGCTGACCTCACCATACACAGTTCCAGCAACTTTGATGTGATGTGAACCAATGCCAAGGACACGTGATGGGGTCAAGTACAGAGAATAAAGGCAGAACAGATGTGCTGTGAACGCCACATTTTTCAGTGTTATGATTAATGTGACATCATGAACCTTCCCTGAAATGTTCTGCTGTGGAAAGAGACTCTTCGCAAAACAAAGCACAGGGCCTGGTTTTATTCTGCAGGTTTATTGAAAGGTTTGAGGTCTTCCCACTGTAATTTGATTCCTAACACTTGGCATCTCTTTTCTGGAAAGGGCGGCTGTGTGATGTGATGGCAGTTAGCACTTGGAGCTCAGGCACCAACAAGAAGAGACTGCCACACAGTCAATCACAGCCTCCACACCTTGTTTTTCAAGCGGTTTTAAGACCGATGCTGTGAAGGCTGAACTAACTTGTTGTACAGAAGCAAATTTCTAAAGATGTGTCATGCTCCAAGCTTATACTTGGCATTTATTTTCCAACCATTCTTTTCATAAAGTACATTTCTATGTTACATGGCATTGGCGAATAGACTGCAGTCAGCATCCTGTGATACACATGTCTGCAATAATGATCAAACTTCAGTCTGTGCTTTACGTTTTCAGTCTTTGCAGTTGAGCTGTGACTTTGTGATTCTTTAAGGGTGTGTGTATCTATTAATTTTTATCAGAATTCATCAAAATTTCAAATGGGCATTATGAAAATTTATTAAAATGTACATTTTTTTAATAGATAAAGAATTATCTCTGTAAATAATAACTAAAGCCAGCCTTTAATGTATCTTACAACTTGCAGGTTGCTTGACTTGAGCACACAGGTTCCACATTAGAAACCGTAGAAATATCTTTTCTCCATAATGGACTGAAGCAAATACTACGACCAGCTGACCCTCCTGCTCTTCTTTTCCCCCTTTACCCCCCAAAATTTCAGTCTGTGTTTGAGTTTCCCATTTGGGATTATCTCAGCATGTGAAGCTTTAAGATGAGATGCAGAGACCATTTAATCAAAGTTTTACTTATAGTGCAGGGCATTCTTTTCTAGTTTGAGGGCAGCATTTTTCTTAGGTTGTGAGTGCAGTTTTTCTTAGGTTGTTTCAGCGGCTGCAGTTCTGAACAGTCGAGGTTCAGATTGCCAGGCAAATCTGACAAATTGAGGAAAATATGCTGAGTATCACAAAGAGAATACCCTAAGCCAAGCTAGGGAGGCAACTATCAGTCTGGATTTTAATCTGCATTTAAGAAGGTAGTCAAGAGGCTGATAAAGGTGAGAAAATGTAGTGGGGAATGGAAGGAAGAGAACAGTAGAGCAAACATGGCCAGTGATTCCATGGGAATTCTGACTACGGTGAAAAGATGGGCCAACAGAACAAACTCCAGCAAATATTTGCTGTACTGCTAGATAACTGTCTTTTGTCATTGGAAATGCAGAAATTGTATTTTCTAATGTGAGATACATGAGCTCATCCTCCCATCTAGGCAGATTAAAATACAGATTGAGTATCTGCCTCTACATGAGTATCCCTGGCAGTGTCCCCAGGAACGTGAGGGGATTGAAAATCTTGGGCTCTTGCCTGTGTTACCCCAAGAATGGGCTTAAGAACTTCGTTTGGCTGTGGGTTTGGGTTATAGCAAGTTCCCAGTGAAGTCATGGAGTCAACTAATTTGACTTGCTAGATGTTTCTCCAGGTCTCCAGATAATTTAGTATCTATTTTTTTGAGGATTTAAGTAAATAAGGAAATGGTTGAAGAAAGCTGCTGAAACAGAACATATGTCTGGCAAATCAAAGGACACAGCTTTGCGTGGGCTGGTCCCGCTAGCATTTCCCCATTTCAGCATTCCATGCTTTTTTCTGGTGCGTAAATTAAAAAGGCTTTTTGTTGAGTTTTGGTTTTTAAGCATAATAATCACAAATTTCCCTTGAACTATCCCGTCACAGCATTGTTGGTTTGGGGATGTATTCAAGAGGTGAGGCATCCTCCCATGCAGATAATTAATCCTCCTATATTCTGAGAGCAGGCTATTTTAGCATAACAAATTAGTTTAACGTTTGAAAACTTGGATTGTCAGCATCTCTCTTACAAACTACCTTGTCTATTTTATGTCCTGAAGGAAAGTGAGATGAGGAGCAAAGAGTAAATAATCGCTTCTTGTGCTTCAGAAGAACTCCTCTCCTCGTTTCCATGAAGTAATTTTCAAGTTTCACGAAGAAAAAATAAAATGCCTTCCCTTTTTATTCACCCAGCAGAATAAAAAGCTTAAAAGAGCACAGAATTCTCTGCTTGTGCCTGAGTGTAGATGATAAGCAGTGTTTGATTTTCAATGTAACTTGTGTGAATTGACAGCAAAAATGACTCACACTAAACCCACTTGAGATAGAGTTGGTTGATTTGTTTTGATTTTCTCTCTGGAGTGACTCAGAGGAGTTGTTGAGTACTTTATACTAAATATGTGTTGCAGTGCCTGACTGAAGCACTTGTCAATGCTCTGGTCCTCTCAGGATCTTGGCCCTGGTGGTTTTCCTTCATTTTTTGGTCAATACCTTTGACATCCAGGGAGATCAACGTAGAAGCTGCAGGTTTAAGCCCCAGGTTACACGTTGAGGTTATCTATTAGTACTTTGTCGTACAAAACTGACCTGAAGTAAATTTTTTAAATAATTCTGGTTCTTTGAAGCATCTCTTGGGGATGTTCAGCAGGCTTCTATTCAGTACAAGATTTCTTGCCCAGTTACAGTCTCATTTCTCCCATAAGCAAAGGGGCGCTGGTGAGGAATTCAGCAGGTCGGGTCTTGGGAGTGTAGGAGCAGAGGGCAGAACAGAGGGGCCTGGCACTGAGCTGGGGAAAAACCCGAGCGCTCTGGGCAGCGCCCTTTTCTACAAGGGCTCTTCTGTGTAGAAGCAGCTACAAGCTGGTCAGCTTTGCTTAGGAAACACGGCGCGGCCAAGTGCGTGACTGTGTAGGCAACACGTGAGGATCCTCCTGGCCCCCATGTTGGTAACGAGCTGTAATGTTTTGTGACAGGAGGCTACAAACGCTTGGCTTACAGATGTGTTTTTCTTAGTAATAAACAATGGTTCTTTTTACGCAGCTCTCCTACAGTGCCGTTAATTGGCTTTTAAGTCAAGAGAGACCCACAGATCCTGGTCCCGTCAAGCTGACGACTCCATTCCCAGAACAGCCCCGGTGCGTCCAGTTTGCTGTGCTTGTATCTGCATGCAGCGGGATCTGAAGTGTCAGGATCCGCCGGATGGATGGTACTGAGGTTAATGCAATTCTAAGGCCCGTAAATGGGGCAGAACAGCAGCACACGGCAGCGATGTCCTGTCAGCAGCGATGTCCTGTCAGCAGCGATGTCCTGTGAGCGGCGATGTCCTGTGAGCGGCGAGCTGGGCCCACCAGGCGGGAGGTACCGAGGGAGCCTTTGCGGCACAAAGTCACCTGCTGCTGATCACGATGCAGAGAGGGCTGTGCAGGGGCTCACCCCAGTGCTCCGGAGTGGTGCAGCTGAGGGCTGCTTATGAGCCGGGACGTTTCTGTTTGATTTTGGTTCTTGCAATGACAGCGAGACAGTGACTTTGTTCTGGGAGATGTGGTGTAGCTGATAGGGAGCCTGGTCTTATCAAACCACTTGAAAGGGGGTGGGGGGACTAAGTTTTTTCTTTAACGTTATCTTTGTGTATGAAATTAATCTTCGATTTTTGCTAGCTTAAGATGCGTGTGTTGCATCACCTAGAAAGTTTGGCTATGAGAAGGTGTTTAATTTCTTGGAGAAAGACTATAAAACCAGAGAGGTGTGATGCAGCTTGTCAGGGCAGCCAGAAGGCTGGGGGGGTCTCCCAGGCCGCTGCTTGAGTTTCCAGGCACCCACTGAAGGGACAGGAGCCGCGCAAACACTGACTGCACACCTTCCGGGGAAAAAGTAACCTCTCTGGTGCAGGCAGGGTTAGCATGATCCAAAGTCATCCCGCCGTCCCCAGGAAGGTACGTGGAAGAGGGGCTGCCGAGGGGCAGCTGCGGCATCCCCGTGTGTGGCATTGCCATTGTGCTCGCGGTGATTTACTCCCTGCACAGCAAATCAGGCAAGCCAGATGAAAAGGAGGATTTAGTGAGAAACCAGGGAAATCTCCGAGGATAAACGCTGTGTAACTGGGAGCCTGGCACTGAGAAAGGCCAGAGAACTGGATACGTTTCCAGAGTCAGAATTAGCACACAAGTACAAGCTTCCTTGGGGATAAACTTGCATTAATTTGAATGGATTTGAAGTAAAGGTTTTGCCATTATTATGGGAAGCAAGTATTATTAATATTAAAAAGAACTGAAAGACTCTTCCTGCATTTGAAATAAAACCAGCCCTTCCATAGAAAGAGATGCTACACATTTTCTTCAGTGTTGTCAGTGTATTTCAATTGTTCTGTACAGTTCTCTCTACCATCTATAACAATACCTTCCATTATCCCTTTGTGTGAAATCAAAACGTTCCTTTAAAGTGTTTCAAATGAGTCGTAATCTGACTTGCTTGCTTAGCTTATGATTCTTCTGTGACTAGAGACATGCAAGTAGTCTAAGCTTCATAGGATGGGAACATATTCACCTGTTACTGTCAACTTCTCAAAACCCTAAAGTTCTGGGGTTTTGTAAAGATTTCTACACAACATCTTACAGTCTTACATAGAAGAAAATATCAGGCACAAGCAGAATAACAAAATGACAAGACATCAGTTTATCCAGACCAATCTGCTTGGGCACTCTTGCAGATGAGATCCTGTGAAGCACCACTTTGGTTTAACCCCTGTCAGCTCAGTTCCCTGTCCCTGCCATTGTCCCTGCCATTGTCCCTGTCCCTGCCTGCCGGTGCCTGTCCCAGGACATTCTGACCGTCTGTGGTTCTGTCCGCTCTGGTGTGCAGTCCTGCACCCACCGTCTCCATTCACATCTTGTGCCACCTGAAATAAATTGCCAGGATGCACTTCACCTTACAACCAGCAAGCAGTTGATACTGCTGACACTCATCAGGCAGAAAGTGGTTCAGATTTTCTTTATTTAATGTCTATTTCTTTGAATAGAAGCACAGTTCTAGAATGCCTAAATATAAAATGTGCTTTAGCAGGTTGGTTGGACCAGATCTCCAGAGGCCCCTTCCAACCCAAATCGTTCTGTCATTCTGTGATGCAGTTTGGAAATAACCTACTATATACACCTCCTTTTGTGGATTAGTGTTTCTTTCCTACAGCTTTTGTTTCTTCACCTAATAGAGCTGACTGTATCAGTTGGGAATATTTCCGTATTCCTCTCCTGTTTCTGCATTATTGATTTGGATCTGTTTGGTCTGACTTGTTATATTCTACAGAATAAATGATAACCTGAGAAATTATTGAAAAGATCAGGGCCTTGCCTCCTAAAAGAAAATAACTACTTTTGATGCAGGATAAAGCTATGGCATAGCTTTTTAGAAAAATTAAGAAGGGTGACTTCATGAAAGAAATAAGTGGGGGAAATTATGCTTCTATCTTCGTATTTATAAGGGAATAGGAGGGATGAAACAAGCCTCTCTGCATTCCATGTAAAAAGGATTCCTATGCATTAACACATATAAACGCTGACGGATAATTAAGTAATTTGGGAGACAGACCATGCATATGGGAAGCATTTTTGGTATTTTATGACCCCTTCCACTGACCTATGTAATTACTGTGCTGGTGGCTAACACAGCAACGTAAAACCTCTTTGAACATCTCTATTATGAAGTCTATTTTGATTCTAAATGACCTTTCTTTTTGTTTGTTACACTGGGATCAAAAAAAAAGGCTGTTAAATTCTGTTATTCCCTCCAACGCTATTAAAGTGGAAAAAAAAATCTGTAAACTTTATTAAGTAATCAATTTCTAAGCCACCTACAATGTAGTATAGAAAATAGAGCCAACTTATATTTGGCAAGAACAATTCATGTCAAATGAATCAAATTTCCTTTTCTGACAGGGAAAATGGCTGAATGGATAAAGAGAAGCAGTAGATGTGACATTTTTATTGCAGTAACATTTTTATATGTGGCAGTCTTATAAATAATACTTATAAATCATAGGACTATATTAGAATACATGGATGGTGTCAGCTTGAGCTGAAGCGAAACTTACTGAAAAAAAGGAGCGCTTAGGGAATAGCTGTGAATGGTTTGCTCTCAGATAAAGAGAGAATATCAAGTGGGGTCACCAGAACCTGTCCTGGGACCCAGCCAGGATGGTAACTCAGTTTCTCTTTCAAAAGCTGGAAGCCTACAAATGTGCGATTGAGCCCAAGCTGGGAGGGAAGGACAGCGATGTGGAGGTTATTCCCAAAGTCAGCTTGAGAAGCTGAAACAGTTGTCCAAAAATCAAAAAGTTGAGCTTCAGTAATAACAAATGAAAAGTCCTGCACCTGGGAAAATGAAATCAAGTGCACCAGTGCAAAATGGGAATAACTGTCTGGGCAGCACTGCATTAAAAACAGGGCTTGCTTGACTTCCTAAACTCTTCCGGGTACCAGCATTGTGAATTATGCGCTTTTTTATATGATACCAATGACAAACATGCAATTTCTTGTGACATCTATCTTCTCTGAAATGAATTTAACTCATACTTTTCAGTACGTTATTTCTTGAAATCTACCTTTAACAAAGTATCTGAGCTAACTCGTTACATTGAGAGGGATTAAAAAATAAAAGACAGTACAAATATCTAATGGTGGAGAAAGGGACCCAAACCAGGGCAGGAAGAATGGAGTGTGCACCTCAACACGAGAAGTATTGATGAACTATTTGGTCAACTAGGTTGGCTTAGGAACCTCATAAAGTGATAATGACTTTTCAAACCTTGATACAGCAACCTGTCCTCGGAAAAAGTTTAAGTCATACAAACTTGAGTCAGCAAACATTTACCAGGGATGTTGATAGCAACATTTTGCATTAAATTTGCAGGGATAAGAATCCACGGGCAGAAAAGGCAATTGTAATTGGGTACCGCAATTTAGGAAAGCGTGTAATCACTTGCAGGTACCTAAACAATTTCCTGAATAGATGGAAACTATGTTGTTTCCTGAGTTAGAGGTTAGAATTTAAAGTCATTGTTATGATTCCAGGTCTAAATGATAGCAAGTTGGTATAAGACAAAGGTCTAGAAGTGGGAGTTAGATGCTTAAAGAGCTTTGAAAATTTGAACCTAAAATAATAATTTACTTTGTAAATGTGAAAGTACAAACAGGAATAGCATGTAAACCTCATAGACTGATCTAAATCTTGAATATGATTCTCTCTGGAAGAGCTCAGACTTTGGCTGGAGTGAAATAGTGGCCTACCATGCCAGTGAGGGTGAATTCTCAGGAGACACATCTGCAATCTTTAATACTTTCTGCAGAATATTCAAATCCCCACCCGTTTCTCCCCACTGCTGCCTGGCAGTATTAGTTCTTGCTGAACCGAGATCCTGCTTACGTGCTTACCAGCTCTTTGTGGTGCGTGGAAATGGAGAAAACTATTCACTGGAGTATTAAATACATGCTGAGAAGTGTGCTAGTGTTAAACTCTCATCACAGAGCTCTGTCCTGCTTAACTAAACCATCTTCTGCCAGTTTGGGCATCTCTGTGCTACACTGTGGCATACGTGGAATTATGAGATTCCATCTGCCATGGAATATGACCATAGATCACTAAACAGCTCTATTGTTAAGCCGTTTAAGCCCAGAGCCATGTTACGCGGACAGTGCTTTGTGGCTCATATAGGATCAAGATCCATTACAGGCTCTTGCCCTGGTCCTGTGCTCAATGTGCCGTGCGGCTAAAAATGGGGCGTAGTTTCCAAATGGTCAGTCCAGCACCGTTCCTGAGCTTTACACTCACTTTAAACTAACACGCAATTTTAAAATATATATTACAGATTATTTTACAAAGAAAACATAATTTACGTTTTTTTAATTCACACTTTTTAATGCAACCCATAAAAATTCCTGCTCTGCAAGGCCTGGTTGACGTGGTTTGTTGTCTTTAACTAGTCCATCTCTACCTGCTTAAAGGCAACTTTTTATGCTTCATCATACTTTGGAAAAGCAATTCTGCAGGACAAGAACTCCTCTTAAGTCCTCATGCCAGGGAGAACTTGATAGACTGGACAAGTAGTGGGATCTCTCAGCACTGAGAGTTGGATCCTTCATCCCGATATCCCTGTAAATGGCAGTCATCTCGGACATTACGTGCCCTCACACTGTTTTTAAAATCCTATAGATGTTTAAGTAAATGCTTTTATCTTCTGCAGCCATGCAGGTATTAACATACACAATGCTTACAGAAAGACACCGGATAAAATGGTTATTTTTAGAATTTCCTCACTTCATAAAAGAGTACAATGGCTATGATGCTACAAATAACTCCCTATGATTCTTCTTATAAGCAAACAGAGGAAGTATAAGTTTAGGAAGAGACAAGGAGTTCAGAACAGACAATATATTAAAATACTAGTTTTAGTACAGTTAGGAAAAAATATTAAGTATTAGCTTTACTTTGGGTCAGTAAAAATATAAGCAACAACTCATTTGCTTGGTCAGTTTGAAACTTGGGTAGAATTACCTGGCACTTAGCAACCATCAATGAGTCCAAATTTTGTCTGAGATAAAAAGCAACAAAGCAGCGAGCTGCTAAATTTGTGACCAACTTTGAGTTTTGCAAACATCTCTTTATGCTGTTACAGAAGTGGGGTTTGGGTGGATCATGTATTTTGTGCTTGAGCCCCCCCTATACTAGTGTGTGGGTTTAGAGAAGTGTTTTAGCTTTTCCGGAGTATTACATATTCTGCCAGTGAAGAAGTGATTAAGTCTCAGCAGAGTTTAAAAGAGCTGGCCAGAACCTGCCTGGTGTGTTTTTCTCCGGTTGGTATGATAAGTTGAACAGCTTCCGTAGGACATGGCTGTCAGCCATCCATCACGGCTGGCTTTGTATGGCTGACTTCATCAGCAGGAAATGTCTGAACTGCTAGTAGTTAGTTAAGGTGAAAAAATAAGTGTGCTAGAAATGGATTCCAAAGGACTGTCAGCAATTTCTTTTGAGGCTTTCCTGAAGTATTACGACGTTGAGTCCTATTGCTGTGTGTTTGAGGAGCAACTCCAGCTCCCTGGAGCTCAGCATTGTGATTTTGGCCAGCCTTCCACTGCCCAGGCCCAGTTCTGTTATGGATCGCTACCAAGAAAATCGGTAAGCAGCTCCTAATTTCCCTCAAGCTGTATTTTAGAAGATTTATTTGGAGACATTTAATACCTACAACCAGTGATTTTCAAGCTACCTTGTGCCCCATTACTGTGATTTCACAGGCATTTTTTAACGGACTCAAACTTACCTGTAGTGCTGCAGTTCTGATTCCAGCTGCTGAATGTATATTTGCAGATGTGGCACTTGGTTAGCTTTCACTTCCAGCTCCTTCACTTTGCCCAGGCTGTTGAGGACGGCGTGTCTCGCCTCTTCAACCTTCCTCCTCATTTCTGCCTGCTCCCTCTTCAGGATCCGGTTACAATCTTCCAGGCTGACCAGGGCTTCCTGCGAGCTCTTCAGCTCCCTCTCCAGCTCCTGGTTGAACCTCATCGCTTCTTCAATTTGCCCGTCCCTGGAGCTCCGGATGAGTTCCACTTCCTCCAGCACACTTTGAAGGCACCTGCTCTGGGAGCTGTTCTGCGCTAATTGTCTCTTAGTCCCTATAAAACAGGTCCCTTCTTCCTTATGGTTAGCGTGGCTTTTCCGCAGTCCTACCTGTAACGGAGCAGAAAGCAGGGAGAAATTAATGCATTTTAAAGCAACTGGCATTTTAATCAAGGCTGAATGTGGCTGGATTGTTGTTTGGTTTGGGTTTTGTGTGTGGTGTTAGGACACACAGTTGATCAGCAACGAATAAGCTACTTAAATTTGTGAAATACAGACAAGGAAAGTGGTTTTTAAATATGTGTCGATAAATTTAGTTTTAAACTACTCATTAAGGTGGAAAATTATGTTATTGCACAAGTTTCTGTACAGCTTTAATTCATTACTTTAGTCTGCCCTCAAAAAGCAAGTAAGTATTCTGAAAAAAATACTTCCAGTTCTGTTTCTTAAGTTGTGTTCAGCAGAAGTGAACAGAGAGCAGCTGGTGGTGTTCTGGACCTCTGGTCTTTCTCCTTCTGATTCTTTCTGGGACCTTTGACTGAAACTTCACATTTGCTTCTGACTTCCTTTCACTTTTCAAATGAAAGTGGCAAAAGTGGCTTTCACCTGCCGCGCTGGATGCTGCGAAGATGCACGGCCAGCGAATGCCCCATGGAAGTGTCAGGCGCGGGGCAGAGTTGTGTGAGTGCTGCGTTAGTGTCAAACCCAACCCAGTCGGACCCGCCAGAACAACCGGTGAACTCAGCCCTACAGTGCTTTGCCTGCTCTGTGCTATTTCATGCCAGAGTCATTTAGCTGCTGTTAGGAATGCGTTTCACTCGAGCCGGTACGGCAGAACAGAACCCAGCCCGAGTTAATGGGGCTCTGCACAGGAGCCAGAGCCGGTTCACCAGCCCAGCTGCAGAACTGCCAGCAGCTCTGAGTCAAACACAGTTCTCCTGTTTCTGAGGCAAAGCTCTCAGGGGTTTACGGCTGAGACGTGGTATGTGCTTGTGCAGGTAAGAATCCAAAAGTTCTTTCTTTGGGAAAAAAACACAGTAGTGCATAAATGGTATATAACTGACTGACTGCAGAAAAAGCAGCATTTTATACACTTAGGTTTGTTAAATTGATCTCTTTTACAATTTCAGCAGGGTGGTTTTCAGGGCAACCCTTATATATAATGTTACAACCATTATATATAATGTTATGGCTTTTCTCCTATGTAAGGAAACTTTGTTAAAAAGTTACTGCCAAGGATGAAGGAGCAGCCTCGGTCTCTGCCACACTCCTTGTGTGGATCGGTCTGGGCGGCGAGGTTATTGAACTGGTTTTCCGAGAGCAGCATCTTTCCTAAGCCACGCTTCAGTCAGGGCAGCCTCAGGGGCCCGGGCCCGGCGCGCACCCACCTGCAGGGCCAGGCAGCGGGCGTCGCTGCTCTGCAGGGCGGCCCGCATGTCCTCCACCAGCTCCCGCAGGCTGCCGTTCTCCTCCTCCAGCTTGGCGATGCGGTCCTCGGCCCGCTCCAGCGCCACGATCTCCTCGTAGCACTCCGGCGAGCAGGGCCCCGCCGCCCGCCGCTCCGCCGCCTCCTCCGCGGGCCGGCCCGCCGCGCTGGGCCCGGCCGGGTGGCGGCGGCGGCGGCGGGGGCTGCGCAGGCGGATCTGGGTCTCGATGTGCTCGCTCTCCCGGCCCAGCGGCAGGCGCGGCACGGCCCGGCGCGGAGCGCTGCCCGCCTTGGTGCTGAAGTACCCGCAGAGCCGGCCGTGGAACTGGCGGAAGGTGAGCTCGGCCGAGAGCCCGTCCCACAGCCCCGCGCACTCCTCGGGGTCCGCCGCCGCCTCCGCCGCCTCCTCCAGCCCCAGCACCTGGCACAGCGTTCGGAAGTCCTCGCCGGGGATCCTGCCCGCCCCGGCGCAGTCCAGGTGGTGGAAGATCTCCTGCAGGTACTGGTCCAGCCCGGTGGCCAGGACGACGATCTCGTTCTCCACGCCGCGGTCCAGCCCGTAGTGGTAGGCCAGGGCGCTCACCAGCCACTGCGTCCTCCGGGCCGGCCGCCCGTACGGGTCCCAGCCCTCAGGCGGCTCCATCGCGCCCGCCTGTCCCGCCGCGCTCCCCGAGCATCCTCCTGCCCCCGCGGCGCCCGCCCCGCCCCGCAGCCCGGCCCGCCCGCCCTCCGCGGGGCGGTGGCCCGGGGACTGGGGCTCCCGCCGCGCCCGGGGCTGCGGTGTCCGCGGAGCCGGGGTCTCTCCTCCCACCGGCCGCTTCCCCGCGCGGTTTCAGGCCTCCCTCTCGACGGGGGCTGCTTTTGTCAGCGGCCAAGCGCCGTCCGCTGCCTGGAGTCCCCGGCCCTGCGGGGTTCGCTGGGCAGGTGCCACCCTGCTCCGTTTGTCTGTCAGGAAAGGGGTGTCAGCCAAGCCCGACCTCGAAGTTCGTTTCTCACTTCTTAACTAATTTCTTTCTGATTCCCTTGTAGCACGAGCAAAAGATAGCATTGCAGAATCCAGTTTGATGAGTAACACTTGTGAATGAGTGGTTCCACTAAATTAATGAAGCTAACGTGCTTTAAAGAGTTGATCACGCTTCCGTTCGCTCAGGCTTTTTCAGCTCTGTAGATGTGTCTTGAAGGTATTGTAATGTATTTTTTAAGCTGTCGTCTGTGACAGAGATGCATAAATGTTAAACTGGTTCAAGTGACGGCTTTCCAAAGCAGTGCTTTTTGTCACTTTTTGGCTATGGAACAGGATCTGTGTTGTTGAACACAGCTGCAGTCAGGGAGCAGCACGAGCAGGGCTGGAGGTGAATGTGTATTCTTGTACCTTTAAAGAGTGTTTCTCCCATTTTCCTCTTGTTTGAAGTGATGCATAATGTGTAACTTACATCTTTGATTTACTTGAGGAGTGACTGGATGAACTGGATGCATATATATTCCTTATGCACGCTCATAGCCACGTATACCTATAAAACGTTAGCTTTTCTTAGTCTGATAACATGATTAATGCAAAATATTGCCTTGGAGTCAAAATGTCCCCGTAAGGCAGCACCAGAAAGAGACGGGAAGGGCAAAAACATAAACCTTGACTATTTTCAGCAGATACTATGTAGATCCACATCTGTTATCCACACACATCAAACCAACTGACCCCAAACACCAGCTAAAGCATCAAGACCCTGGAGTCAGACAATACAATGATCTACACTTGTTTTGGCGTAGCTAGTTTCAGTTGTAAAAATATTTATCATGTGGCGCTAATTGATTTAAAAGCTGTGCCAGGATCTTTACCAGGCAATAAACCTGTCAGCGTAAATTGTACTTTAGCACCTGCAGTTTCCAGTTGGGTTTCTTGGTGGTGTCTCTGGCTAGAAGAGAGAGAAGCGTCATCAACAGCACCGCAGAGCATTTGTGCCTCTGCTGAGTTCCTCGTTGCCCATCTGCTGGGCTTCTGGGTTGGAAGAGCAAAGGACGTAAATGCCGTGACAAATCTTTCCCTTTCTGTGTTATCACTATAAGAGGGAAATGAGAATGTTGGAATGATGTAAATTCACCTCCACCAAAGTTTCATCTCTGAAGGAAAGCAGATAATTGATACCAGCAAAACACCCTAAACCTTTGGCCGTAGAGTTTTGTTTGATGCTTCAGGAAAAGCTCCGACTGCCAAGCAGTTGGGTTTTGCATCGTGTTTTCTTAAAAAACAGCCACCAAGACTTTCAAACACTAGACAACTGTGACAACAGTTGGACCAGAGAAATCTTAAAAGTCACTGTAGCCTCCCTCTGATTAGGGGCTTGGGCTTGGTAGTGAAATGAAGAAATAAACTTAACAGCAGAGTCAATTATACTGTTAAGCGGCATTCTTTATTTTATCAGCACTGGGGAACAATGGGGATCATCCTTCATGACTGCTCCCAAGACTGGATGCTCCTGCGTTGCTTATATTCACATAATTATTACATATGCATTACAATTTTTTAAAAATTTTACATACAATACATCTGTAATAATTGATGATAGTTAAAATTGTTTAGTTTCTTACTTACAGTACATCTAGTAATTATTAGTTAAATATAAACTAAGCACTCTGCTTCTAAACAATGTATCAATCTTCTGTCTCCCTCTTGTCATGCAGAAGGATCTAAAACTTGAATAATAACTCTTCATTTTGTGGGTGGTCAGAAAGCGTTTATCATGTCAATTGGTTAACGATGGGTATGTCTTTTGTAAGGTAATTACAGTATACATTAATTTAGCAGCTTCTCTTCAGAAGTAAACTTTCCTTTTGCAGCCTGCTTTTCTTTAGAACCAGACCATGAATTGCTCCACACTTTACCTTTTTTTGTTCGAGTGCAGTGCTTCTGATATCGGAGGTACAGAAAAGCCTCTCGCAGTGTAATCATAATGACTATTGTGTTTACTCCCAACTATAGCAACACTGAGATTTTACTCCTGACCCAGACGAGGTTTGCCTGTTCTTCGACTTATTCTCTAAACCTGCCCAGAGAGATATCAGAGTTTTATTAAGCATTCAAGGACTTTATTTTGCTAAGTTGGTCCCAGTTTTGGTAGTGCACTCCAGCATGAAAGTGTCTCAAAGGAGTCCCAGTTGTAGAAAGAGCTGATGGGACAGAAGGATCTGAATGGAATAGCTCTTTCTACACTGTTGTGGTAATAGTTGGAAATTAGAAGTATATTAAAATACTGCTTTTGAAATCACTTAACTGCATGGTTGTATTTTAAGAGGTTAAAAGGCGTCACAATCAGACTTAAGCCTGTTTGCCAACATAATTGATGGAATAATGTTTTAAATTGTATTAGGTAGCTGTGGGATCAGTTAAGACATGTAAACCGGGTTTATAGGGAAAAAAATGGCTTGAGCTTAAGTTAACCATACTTACATTTTATTCTGTGGTTTATACATGTTGCAGGCTCAAGGATCAGCACAGTTTGTGTCTGACGTTGCAGGATATCAGCAGTCTGGTCTTATGTGTGTGGTGGGTTGTCATTCGACACACAGAGCTGGCCAGAGCCTGTGCAGGATGCTCATCTTGCCAGAAAGTTCACTTCATTACCGTAAAAAAAATACATTCCCGCTAGACTTTCTACTACCAAGGAGAAAAGTGAAAATGTAGTGCTAAGTACCTAAAATTTGTTTTCCAAATCCTTTCCAACAAAGTCATACTGTGGTGTTATTGATTCTTTTAAAACTGTTTATTTCTGAAACAGTTGCTTTCGGAAGGAACCTCAGAGATGAGTTAAAATAATATTAGTGGTGCAGTGTTGTTCTTGGCACATTCTTGAGGTTACTTGCAACTAAAAAAATGTTGGGTGTTTTCTTTTTGTTTGTGAGGTCCAGCATATTGGGACGGCTCTGTGTGTACAGTAACACGAAGAAGGAAAAATGTAATTTAAGGTCCCTGTCCGTCATGTAGTTCTGCTCCTGCGTGCAGTATGTTTTCATTAATACTTACACAGACAAGATTTTAGATGTACACATCCAGGGAGTGTGTAGGTAATTCTGATACTGTGCGGAAGGCTGTAAAGATGTTCTATATGTTTAGTGATGTGAAGAGCATGTCGGGTGGATACAGGAAAGAGTTTCAGTAACTAATACAGGGAACCTTAGTAAGGAGAATGTCTTTGTTAAAAATGGACAAGAGCTGGTGTCCAGAGCCTGTCGTGCTGTGGAGCTGATGAGAAACCACTGGGGTTAACACAAGACCTTAACTGACTGCAACTTGGTTTTTATCCAGAGTGATGTTACTAATTAGATTGTGATCCTTCTCTTGGCGTAAACTATTTAATGGGAAGAAATGACGTGTTATGGAGTCTGCAAGGAAAACAGCTGCTGCTCTCTGAGTAACCAGGTGTTGTATCTGACATTTCTTAGCTATTCAGCATCTGGAACAATTTTAAGACTCTTCTACAGTAATTAGAAAAGAGGAATCTACTGCTTTCAGCTTTTGTTTAGTGGTGCTCATAGGGTAAATATATTTTTTTCTGAACAAATTTTGAAGTAAGTAGAGGGGGAAAATGGGAAATTCACAATAGGATAAGTGAGACCAGAATTTGGCTTGTAGTGCTTCAGTCAGTGTTACTCCTGGCTTTCTCTGCTACAAGGCTTTGACTTCTCTTGAGAGTCTGTATCTAAATTACTTCAGAAAAGGATTTTCTTTCTAAAACTTTGATGCTGTCTTAATTTCTGCTGTAAGTAAAACTGTAGATTCTCAGGATAAACATGTATTATTTAGATTTAGCCTTTTTAGAGCACTTTTTCTCGCGGATATTCCTAAATACCAGAAATTATGAAGTCTGTGCGTACAGGTGAGGGAATGGACTGTAAGGAGCAGATGCGAAGAGAGTGATGGAAGCTTCAGCCTTGCTGTTGAGACCCATTTTGTGTCTGTCTGGCCATTCCCATGACATCTAGAACCTGAAATCGCTGCAAAATCAGAATCAGTTCCGTATGGGTAAGCTGGACATCTTAGCATCCAGTCCCCCAAAATGGCACACTGGACATAGCGCCCCATAGACAACACGAAGAATGTGGGTGTCCCCTACTCCTTGTTATTCTGAGGTTTTATGCACTTTGCTGAGGATTCACAGCCATGAGCTTCTCCCTGAGAGTTGTGAGCATGAGTTTCTGGCCTGATGGTTTGTACTCGGCCAGCAAGCGGGGAGCGTGTGTCCTGTTTGCCGCTTGCTGAGATCTTAAGACTCTCTTTTCCTGTTGGGCTCAGCAAATCTTGAACTCCTTTCCCAGTGGTATAGCTTCAGCAGAAAGAGCGGAAAATGCCCCTGAGCTCTGCCTCACGTACAACTCTGCTGGTCACCCGGGTCCCACTCCTGTTCAGGAGATGCAGCAAGGCCTCAGGGAAGGGAAGAACTGGGGAACTGCTGGTCCTAAGGATGGTATCACACACTGTCCACAGCCTTTTATTTCCTCACAGCCGTCTTTAAAATAAAAGTGTTGCAGTTTGGATGCAGCCCAGTGTGATAGGAACCCAGCAGGTATCTACAGTGGTTTGGTGTCAGGGCTGAAGTGGAAGACTGGCATCTAGGATTTGGGTCTTCGTTTACCAAAGGTGTGAAAGGAGCACAAAACTAGTGAATCATTTTAACATTTGGATCCTTCTGGGCTTTCATGTGCTTTTCAGTTTCATGTGAAAAATTCAGGTGCTCTTGTTGCATTTGAAAAAGTTTTACCAAACCCCATGCATGAAGGCAGCAGCAGATACGGGAATGGCACACAGGAATCTGTGTGTTCTTCATCCATAGAATACGCCCTGAAATCTTCAACAGAAGCTTTTACCTGTCAGGAAGGTGTTTCATAACAATGTTTTATTCCATCGGCATTTTAATTTCCAGTCAGCTGGGTTTTTTTTCAGACAATTGAGGTGTCAGCCTGAGTTCCTAATGATGGGCTGTGAGACACAAAGAGAACCGAAATCTGTGAAATGAATTGCTCCGCCCTTTTTCACCGCCCTTGTGTGAAATATTGTCAAACTAAATGGATTCAAACCGGCTTAAATACTGAGCTGTTCATATGAAAAATAGGATGTGTAGTTTGTACAAGGAGACAAAATAATTGTTACTGGGTGTATAAATGTTGAACTAATCCTGTAATGGTTTTGCTGCTGAGGAAGAGGGAAGTTGATGGGTAAGGCGTGCGTATATACAGTGTTAGTTACAGTTTAGGCAATCGGAGTCTGAAAAGGGAGTTAAGAGGAGAATAATGAACGTGCCTGAATTCTCACTAGCGCTTGCTGCTCAGGGTTTGCTGTGTAGATAATCCCCTGTCAGCGTCTCTGAACAACGTATCTCCACCTATTTCTGTCTGGTTTATTCCTATTTCTGCTGAGCCATTTGGAGGGTCGTGTTCTTCAAATTTAGTGAAAAGTGACCATGCTCAGGCATTTTCCTGGTTTGTTCGCTGCATGCATAATCAATTACTACTGGTTGTAGACAATCCTTGTCTCATTGCTTTGCCTGCTGTACCATAAACCATGTTCAAGACAAGAAAGACAAATTTATCCAGTGGGGGGTGAAAATGCAAATGTTTGAAAGGGAATATGATCGCTTTGCGGGGGGGAGGGGTTAATTCTAGGCTTATGTGGTGGCGTTTCCTAAATTTTCTGATTCGTGTAAATTTGTTATGATACATAGGCTATTTAGGAGTGAAGGAGGAAAACATTTCAAAATGCATGTCAGGCATGTGTTGACTGAGGAGCCGGCGCCGAGCAGGGCTGGTGCCGCGGTCAGGTGTTCTCACCCCAGTTTCTGGGCTAATTCAGCTGTGAAGGGGCTGTGAGGAGAACGGCCGGGCTGTGAGGGGAACGGCCGGGGCTGTGAGGGGAACGGCCCGGGCTGTGAGGGGAACGGCCGGGGCTGTGAGGGGAATGGCCGGGCTGTGAGGGGAACGGCCGGGGCTGTGAGGCAAGGGCGCTCGGGCTGCGGGGCTGCCCCCGGCAGCGGAGCGGGGTGTCGAGGCGGCTCAGGGAGCGCCCGGTTTGCGGTACCGCGGCTGCGCGGCCTGGCCGCGGGCGGCCGTTATGTCCGTTATGGGCGCGGGGCCGGCGCCAGGCGCGTGCGCGGGGCCTGCCCGTGCGGCCGCGGCCTTAGCGCTGGGCTGCCGGGTGTCTCCCTTTTCTGAACATAAACTCCCTCCGAAGTCAGCTTTCCTCCGCCGTTAGGCAAGAAACCGCTAGTTTAGAGCCTCGGCTGTTATCCTCCCTTTTCACTTTTTTGAGCGTTTTGTCGCCCTTTGCTGAAGGCACTGATGCGCTCTTGCCCCGCCTTGTCGCTTGGAGCCCTTTGTGTGGGTTGGCCGTGGGTCCGACAATTGATCTGTTGGGCGTGTGTGTCACATGCTTTCAAAGCATATTTGAAATGGGAGTTTTTGACCCTCCTCGTGTTGTCCTTCCCTGCTCCTGCTTTGGTTCTAGTAGGGGTTTTTATTTCAGCGCTAAAATGAAGCTGTTTGTTTTGTTCCGTAGCCTTTGAACCTGCTGCCTGACACCACCTCAGGATGGCAAAGCAAGAATGTAAGAATCCAAAAGCAGTGGAAGAAGAGGACGTGCAGGAAGATGATAAGGGCCAGATGACAGGGCTCAACACAGCCTCCTTCGAAAGCGCTTTTGAAACTGAAACCCTAGAAGCTGTAGCGGGTGGTGGGCCTCTAAACCCAGAGGGGGAAGGCAGCAGCCTCCTCCTGTCTGAGGAAGCTTGTGTGGGACCAGATGGCTCCCACACTGTGACCTGCACGTTCACAGTGTCACTCGCTGTCCCTGCCCTGCCTACAGGTAAGTACCCAACATAGGTTTTCCTAAGAACCCTTTTCTTAAATACTTCATAAGTTTGTGTGGCAGAGTCCTGAATGGTTTAAGGAGATAAAGTTAGAAAAAGTGTTAGTCGATTTGCATTTTCCTGGGTAGACTGCTCAAGAAAATGGCAGTGGTCGTGGGACCCTTTTATCTTTGGGTGATCGTCACCAGTCACTGAGGCCTTCCTTGACTGCAGGTAGTCACAGTTATTTAAGTTGCCAATCTTAGCTGGTGCTATTTAGTCAGTTACTGCCCAATAGGGAAAATTTGGCATAGATACTCAGCTAGCTAATTATGATTTTGGATAGTTTGAACGTGGTAGTGTCCTTTTAGGGGAAGGTAGCAGCTGTTCAACAGATGAGAGATGGCTCTCTTGTGGTATGTTTGGAGTGTTTGGGAATAGCAGGAGTAGGTACGTTCAGCCTTCCCCTGCACGGTGTGGAATTCTGCTTCTTGGCAGTTCCCTGGGTAACAGAACACATGTGCCTTGGGAACTGCGATTGCTGGACACCCTGCTGCGGGAAGAGAGGATGAAAGAGGGAGTTCCAGGAAGTTTCTGGACCATTACAGTAGTTAAACCTGGGTAAGAATTGCAGGGCTGGGCACTGGGATGAGAGTTTCATGTTCACCAGTCAGCTGTGTCCAGCTAACACTGTGGAACGCTTGTTAGCATTTGGTCTTTGCAGAGCACTAATTCCCCCTGAAAGTATTCTCTTTGATAACGTTTAATGCTTCCAGATAATTCTAATATTCTCTCTAGGACAAAAGAGGAAGAAATCCAATCCCCCTGATAAGCAAGGAGAGAGAATTCAAGCTGGTGAATCGGGAGCTGTTCCAAGCACGCAGCGTTTCTATCACATTGAATACTTCTTTCTACCAGATGACCTTGTGCCTAGACAAGTGAATTTGATGTTGTTTGGGGTGGCTGCACAGCTATTTACAGAGTCTGGTTCCAAGGTAAAATATAGGATAAGTAATCCAAAATGTCATATACAGAGGGTGGGAGGATGTTTTCAGATAGGGAGCAATGCAATTGCATATTGTTTTAACAGCTGCTTAGGCCTTATCTGCACACACAGATATAGAAAAAATATCAAGGATAGAACTTGACTCTGCTAGTCCAGATCAGCAGTAACTTCTGACATTTGTAGTGGGAGGTTGGTGGATTTCAGAGTATTTTGTTTTCCTCTAGATTATCAGTTTACTTGGGATTATAGCTTTTATCTTTCAAGTACCAAGATAATGATATAATAATTTGAAGGCAATTACCAGTTTTATTAACAATGAAGGAAAAAATGAAATTTACACCTCGGTCTTTGTTAAGGAGAAAAAGATTTTTAAGGTACTTAAAGAATTTTGCAAATTTTGTTTTATTTAGGCAAGTGTCTAACTGAATTCTGTGCATTCAAATTCAGGAACCTAAAAATTTGATATAGTGTTTTGAATGCATCTTGTTAAGAAATTATTTCTAGAACATTGATGCTAAAATAGGGTGTTTGTTTTTTTTTTAAAGAGAGAGACTGGATATTTTCAGGTTTTATCCTTGCACAACACTTTCTACTGGCCCTCTTTGATTGCTTTGCACTTCTTCTGAGTATCAGTTTGATGTTTTTGTTAAACTAAATGGACTTGCAAAGTTGCTGTTACACATGTGTTATGCTGGCAACTCTAACGTGTGCTTTGTTCTTCCAGTTTACCAGCAAGTACCTGTGAAGTTTAGTGTTGGTCCTTTAATTTTGTAAATACCAATTCAGCATTTTCAAGTTTATGTATTTGCTTTTACAGTATTCTGCTAAGTTTTTAGTCCACAATCTCATGCTGAGCAACAGCTTAATTGCTGTTTGTTCTTACCTCAGGTCTTTGTATCAGACCTTAACTTGATAAGACTGCTTTGTGTGAATCCAACAAAATATGCTGCTCTGACACAGCAAGAGGGAGGTTGTGTAAGGGAGATTGTGTAAGACCCAGCACAAGCTGGAGGAATAAAAAATGTAGTTTGAGAGCAGTGGTGATGGTGGTCAGTGTGTGAATACAAGCTCTTCAGTCCTGGTCAGCTCCTGTACAGATTTTCATCTTTTGTTTTAATAGGCTATTACACCATGGTTTGAAGATGACAAGATGTGGATATCATGGAACCATAGTGTTGATATCCGTGTCACTAATGAATATATAATAAAACTAAAAGATCACAAAATAATTTTAAAAATCTGCGATACCAAGGACAAAGTTTCCTCAAAAAGGAAGCTTAGTAAACCAAAAGTTATTTCTTCACTAGAAGAGGACGCAGAGGCTCTTGGTAAGTCTAATGTGAGCAGGCACATTGTATAACGTATCTTGAAATTGTGACTGCATCTGTTGATAAGTTATTGTTGAGATTATTTGACATTCATATGTGAATCGCACTAAAATAATGCCTACTTGTTGGTGTTTTAATGAATGCATGAGTCATTTTCTGAAAATTTTGATGGCAGGAAAATGTAATTAGGCCTGTAATCTGAACCTTTGAACACTAGCGAGTTATTGGAGGCTGTTGGGTAGTAATGATAGGAATGAATGTATTCATTTTTCAAAGATGGATTTTTTTTGTTTGTTATTGTCCTGAGGAGAAACTAATCCTGTACAGCCCAATTTTTATGCTGTGCATCTTTCCCTTTCATCTTCTCTTATTTCATCTTTCCCTTGTTGTCTCCCACAACCCCGTAACTTGAATCTATCCACAAATTTTGACCACACTGGCTTGAAGGTCAATGGTTTCAAAGACAGTTATTTTGTAATTTATACTTAATTTTTACTAGTTCAGTTAATTAGTGGGCGAGACCTTGTTAGTGCTCTTACAGGCATGTATGAAATGAGATCTCAGGTCCTTAATAAATACTGTAGAACTAAGCATAACATGAAGCCTGTAGGAAATGGGGTATCCTTTGTTCTGGTGGCCTGAAACTACTGTTAAAATTAATTTTACTGTTAAAATATGTCTAATTCATTTGTAAAAATACTGTAATTGTTCTCTCTTTCCCATGTGTATCAGTGGATAGAGATTCAGTGAGGTTAGAAGACTTCAAATGCTAGTTAATACAGGGTTGGGTTTCTTTTGATTGAATAGGTACTAATAAATGAAACGTCTGCTCAGATATTGTGGGGTTTGTTTGCAAATAGGCTTTGCAGCTGGTGGGAATTTCTGACAGCATTTTCATCACAGGTTGAGCACCCAAGTGAGTGTTGTTGAGGAATGGAGACTTGTTGGTAGTTCAGTATTTTCTCAAGAGCTGCCTCACCTTTCAGGCACAGGAAGGAGGCAGGAGGAAGCGTTCCAAGCCCACAAGCCTCAGCTGCCCTCATATTTTCTTCTCAGTATTTATTGTTGTGTAGTACACAGGGAGAACATTTTATGCTAGATTCTTCTGTGGGCTTTGAGGTATATCTTAGTAACTTTGAGGTATTATATATCCCAGGTCCCTGGGAAAAAGCTGTTGAAGGTGCTGGGGTCCATCAGTGCTGGTCACTTTTTAAGTACCACCTCCTAAAAGCACAGGAGCAGGCTATTCCGAAATGTTGAAAGTCAAGTAGGTGAGGCTGAGTAGGGATCTTCTTGTAGAACAACGTTGAAAAAAGGAAGTATCTGGTCAGTGGAAGCAAGGTCAGGCGTCCTGGGGGGACTGCAGAGGTGCTGCTCGCCACTGCAGGGAGGAAAGTGCTGCGGCCAAAGCTCAATTGGAGTTGAAGCTGGTTAGCACTGTGAGGGACAATAACAAGCACTAGAACAGGCTCCCCAGGGAGGTGTCACGGCCCCAAGCTGGGCCAGTGTTCAAGAAGAGACTGTCCTCAGACACACAGTGTGAACTGTGGGGTGTCCTGTGCAGGGACAGGAGTTGGACTCTGATCCTTGTGGATCCCTCCCAGCTCAGGACGTTCTATGGTTCTGTGGACTCTGGTGATGTTTATCTCCAGGCGAACAGACTTGAAGTCCAAGAGTGGCTTCTTACAGATAGGAGGGAAAGAGGCAGAGGTGCCGTGGGAAAACCATTGCTCAGGGTATGAGTGGCCCAACCAAACTAAGCCATGAAGTCTAAACCAGTGAATTTTTTTTTCTTTTCCTGACAGATGAGGTAAAACATGCAGTGCTATTGCAAAGAAAACTCTTTGAAGAGAGTCAGCCAGCACCCAGCCGTACAAAAATCAAAGCAGCAAAGCAATCCAAGGCACAGGAAGATTCTTCAGCCCTTCCTGTTGAAGGTATAGCAGTATGGAAACTGGAACTGGCTTACATGGGTGAAAAGAGAGGGAGAGTGCAGTGCCACCTTGAGTAATGGGTGAGCAGGAACAGGACTGAGCAATTTGCTGAGTGAACAAGGGGTTGCAGGTAGACTGAGGGTATTACAGTTAGAACAAGGTTTTAATAGCTTTGGAATAGAATTGAGACACAAAAGAGATGCAGGTGGCTCACAGAAGGTTTTTAAGTGACGCTAGAACAAAGCATTGGGGTTTTTTGCTGCTTCATGTTTATAAGTGATTGCATCAACATCTAGAGCCATGACTAGAACAGAAGTTCCCAGATTCTTGCTGTTTCTCTGCTGTTGGAACTCTCTAGGAGGACTTCAGTAATTTTTTTGCTTGGATACTATGTAAGAAATGACCCAAGACCTGCATTGTGCGGTAGGAAAAAAAGCAAACTTTTGAAATACCCTTTCCTTGAGCAACACAATGAACAAATGTGTGCTGCCCGGGGCAGAGGACCATGACAAAATGTGTTTAATCATCTTCTTGAGTCTTGGATACTTATATGTACCAAAGGGCTGAATTCAAGTAACACAGAACTTTTATTTTTCACATTTCTGCTTTGGGCGGTTGGCCTTGCAATTTAATAGTTGATTTTATGAATAAAATTATCCCCAAAGTACCACAAAGTGATTATTACGAAACTCTATAGTTTGACTTGGGTAATCTTGTGAAAATGCAAACAAAGTGTTTGCTTCTTTGTTTTTTTTTCCTTAATTTTAGATTTTTATGGTGAAAACAAAACTAAGAGCCAGGTCTTCACTCTGTGTTATGTCTATGTTTTTGTTAGATCTACAAACAAAAATGGACTTGCCAAATATTTAGATAGAATTATCAAAAAAGAAACCTTGTTACTGCAGTAAGGTACTGGGGATTCAGCAGATAATACAATTTCCTCCTATATTAGCGTGTGGTGCAGGGCTGCTTACATTATGTTGGGAAGCACTATGTCACCAACTTTGGTTGGTTATCTTTTTTATTTTATTTTTTTTCTCTAATGACTCATGACATGCACCACTGAGGCAGGAATAGATGAATTCTTGGTGTAATTATGCTGGCAGAATGCATCTGCATTTTGGTGGTAGTGCCATGTAGTGATGGGCCCAGAGAGGACTCACGGACCCAATATTGACATTTGCAAAGGTAGAAGGTGTGTTGAAGGAGATAAAGGACAGGAGCACGGCTTCTTATGAACAGGAAAGTCCCAGCGTTTGGCCTACATGCCCACCCTGTCTGTGTAAAGGAAGAAATCAATATCCTGAAGGTCTCTTCATGTTTCTTTCAATTGACTTTGAAAAACTACAGGTGCTATCGGGGGTACCAGTGCTTGTGCTCTGTAAAACAGGTGAATTATTGCAGTTTCTCAGTATCCTGCTTTAGCCAGATAAAAACCTAATGTTGCATTGCTGCATCTTTGCTTACTTCCAGATAATGACAAATTTTGTTCTTTACCCTGTGCAACATATTCAGCTATTCAAGTGCAATGCTCCCTGCCATTCATACAGTGCTGATTTGTTCTAATCTCACTGTAATTAAGGCTCATAAATTGTGAGTCTGAGTGATGAGTCATTAACTGTGACTGTCGAGTGGTTTTCTGTAACTGACATTTGCAGACAGGTGTAGTGTACCATACTTATGGCATATAGGAAACATTGCATAAATATCTGGATATTTCTACACATTGTGTAAGAGACCTGGACACTATTATTTTTTTTGGTAAGTGTTCACTAGAATAGCAGTGGGAACAGCTTATTAAAATAAATAAGCAAAAGTAACACAGTTTTTATGCATTAAGGTATGTTATTGGGCAGCAGTACCTACTGAAATACAGACAGGACATTCAGTATTAACAAAAAATTATTTGGGCATTCTCACCTCACTTTAATTGCTTGTTAATTCCTAGTTTTGTTTTGAATTGCAGCCTGATAATTACCATAGAACTTAGTTTTCTCAGAAATAAAGTATGACTTAATAGTATTTTAGTTTCTCTGCATGATCGCTAAAAGTCCTTCAAAAATAGTTTATTTTATCTGTTTTAGGCTTATTCAAACTTATCCTTGACATGGAGACAAAAATCAAATGGATTGTGGTTTTGAGTTACAAATACAGGTTGCATAAGATGTTTTCACCATGTTTTCCTAGAGCTTTACAGATGCATTTTGTTAGTCTTTTGGGAGTTATCAAAACATAGAAATACTTAATAACAAATGCAAACCCTGTTTTATTTCAGCAGAAGAAACTAAGCTGAATGGACTAGCGACATCTACATGTGATTTACCACCTGCATCATGGACAGATGACTTATGTTCAGTGGGGTAAGAGTGCTGCACTTGCAGTGGGAAATGTTAATGTGTTAAATATATAGTTGAAGATATGTAATTGTTTTTTTTTTGTATCTATGTTTTTTTGAATGTTTTATAATTATACTGCGCTTTTGGAAGCGGTTACCTACTCCTTTTTGCACCCATGCCTTCTGATTGCAGGAGAGGAACAAAAACATTAAGATCTCCTTTGACACATCAAGCATGTTATAGTACATTTGGGGTGAAGAAGCTACCTGTGAAAAATGATAGAAAATAACAAACCTTGCTCAGCTTACTTGTTTGCATGTTTTATCTTCTGTTCACTCATATCCTGTGACTTCAGATTTGTGGGATAAGATCATGTCATTGAGAGTAGATGGAGGAGGAATGAGGAGTTTCTCTTACTGGGAGCTGCTGACCTGCAAGTGTTAGGAAGTGGCCAAGTGAGGAGCGGTGTTGGTCGGGGTGCCTCATTCTTTCTGAAGGGTTGGAGGTTGTGTCAACAGTAACAGCTGCTGGCAGAGCAATAGATCAACTCTGTAACTACAAATTTACGTTGAGTCAGATGACCGTAAGCTCATGTTCTGAAGCAATGGAGGTAATTCTGAGTTCATGCTGCTGTAGTAGCATGGTTCCTTATTTGTTCTGTCCTGATTTTAGGAACAGTGATTCACTCTTTTGGTTTATTAAGTCATTTGTTCTAATAGTTTGCAGTGGTAAATTTCTTACAATCAGCGTGTAAGTCTCTAAAATGGTAGAAAAGGTTAGAGGGTTCAAGACTTGAGAAAGTATAACATTTAAAAAATTTATATTTCCTTGGATGTTATTCATAATGGAAGACTTTGCACTTGAAATAGAAATAAACCATTAATAGAGTGTCTCTCACATACGTCATCCAGAATGTCATATAAAAAAGTATAAACTCTTAAATTACTTTCTCGATGTTCCATTTTTGTTTCTTAAAAAAAATCAGTGATAGCACAAGGTAACAAATCCAGTACTGTGTCTTAAGATGTGCTTTCTCATTTCAAGCTGTTATGCAAGTTTAAGAATTTCTCCTGAACAAGATTCAGTCAGATTGTTATTGTGCTCCAGAAGTAATGAAGTCAGTGAAAGGACTCTTAATGCCCTCACGAAGTTGAGAAATCAGTGTTACAGCTGGATGTTCCTGAGTATTTTGTACGTAATGAGAACACTACTATTTCTAATGAGTGCATCTGTAAGTGGTCTTACCATTCGAATGGTGTGGGCTTTGTGTGGCAAAAAGAAACCATGCATTCGTAGAGATGAAGAAAATCAGCAAGAATGTTGAATTGCACATGGAAGCAACATCTTCAGTTTATTTCAGATAGCTTTCATTTAAGTGCAAAACCATCTTTGAAAAAACCTGTTCTCCCAACATTTAGAAAATCCAATGACCTTGCTTTACGTTCCCGGCCTGTGTTCTTTTGAGCTGCTAGAGATTGGATGCTGCTTTAACAAAGGTGATACTCTGTTGTAAGATTTGGGAGAATCGTGATTTTTAATCTGTGTTTTGTTACATAACCTTGCTTAATTCTTGTTTTGTTGCCTATTCTGTTTTTAACAGCTCTCAGTTTCTGGTTTGTAGATTAAATAGACGCTTCTTTTCCTGTCCACCATATTACAGCCTTTGCTAATTGAGCTATTTCCTTCTGCATTGTATTTTTTAATATGAAAGTAAATACCATGTGATTGCTTTATAAAATAAAATGGGGCACTCTGAAGCTTCATAAGTGCTAGAATCAGTTGGGCTAGTGTGCTTATATCTTACATATCTGTTTGTGATAATAGAAATGGAAAAAACCTCAACCTTTGGAATGGGATTTTATTTGTTAATGATTTACTGGAGGATATACTTGGTGCACATGTGAGTTGATGGTATTGAAACTAAGCAGGGCTTTTACTCCAAAAATAGCACTGGTGAAATCTTGCTCTGTAACTCAGAATGTGAGTTGTTGCTACTCTGTGTCCCATGAGCATGTCCTCTCTGCTCAAAGGTGGGTGTCCGTGTTGTGCAAGATTTAACATAGAACTCCAGGCCATTACTTTGCTTTGGATTTGCTCTGCATTCCATAAACATCTTTGTTGCTGAAGCGTAAGGATAGTTGAAGGATGTTTGTTCAGTTTAAGTTTGAAAGTGTAGTTCCTTATGCAGTTGCTGTTCCCTTGCCTGCATTTGTACTGTCTGTCATGCCAGGAACAAAATTCTGGTGAAACATCACAGAATCACACAGAACATGAACAAATGAGATCAGTATTTTGCAAAATTAGTAGAATGTGTTTAGTCTTCATGCAAACAAAACTTTCAGCACTTAATAACTGGAATAAAAATCCTTTTTAGGTAGAAATATTGTAATAGTTTTCTAAAAACACCCAAAATCATTACTGAAATAGTATTTAGAGGCATTACAGACTCATGACAGAAGAGCCATGTAAGAATATTTATCAGGATATTGGTTCTTCTGAAAAAATTTTTATCTTCAAAGCGAAGCTCAAACAGGAAAAAATGATTTAATATTATATCCGTATGTACATCACTTGGGCTTTCATATACCTGAACATTCTCATTCCACCTGTATTGTCACCCTGGTGATGGTTTTTTTAGCTTTAATTTTTTTAAATTTAATTAAATTTTAATTTAATTAAAGCTTTTAATGTTCAAAAACTATTATGATGGAAATAAGTGTTCCTTGTGGGTTACCTGACGAGCAGCCTACTACTCTAACAGCAAAGCTGAAGTTCAAGAAGTTATATTTTACCAATTTTATTATTGGCAAAGTTCTACTGCTCCTTTGTGCACGTGGAAAATAATCTTATTTTTTAAAGAATCAGCTTCCTCCTTCCCTAATTTTATGTCTGAAGTCTACAGCCAGGAAGTGTGATAGTCACAATAATTGAATGCCGCATTTCTTCTCTCAAATTGATTCCAGAAAACATCTGAATACTGCTGTAAATGCCCACATATGGTCTGATATCCCCTGTGCCTTTTCAGTCTGCAGTGGGGAGGTTTCCAACAAGTCCACCCATAAATTCCATGTTACCTCTGTGAACTCCACAGGACGGTTTCCTTCGTTTATCCCCAACACCTGGAGGTTCCTATAAATAGTGATGGTCTCTAGGGCTTCTGACTCATTTGCCTCAATTAAAAAAAAAAAAAAAGAAAGAAAAATCACTGCAAAGAAACAGCCTTGTTTTTCATTTTAGCAGGTCTGGGTTTTGTTTTTCCTTAGGATGATAGTTCACTTATAAAACCACATGTAAACTTTCATTTATTTAGATTTTTTGTTCCCCAAGCAATTATTTTGACAGTCTGTTGTTCACTAGTTACTTAACCAGATATTAACAATTTTGACTGTAGTTTTTTATAGGAATACAAAGATCTCAGCTGTATTTTTAATGTTTATCACCTTTAGTCCTGCAAAACCACGCAACCAACCTCTCCCTCCACTCCCGGCTGTTACTACAATCCTTTCAAAGCATCTCTGAGGATGGGTAGAGTTATTTGGGAAATGCTTGGCTTAATCTGTGTAGCGAATTATTATTTTTAATGCTGTAAACATACATTGCTTCCAGCTTCACAGCCCCGGTCTTGATTTATTGCTCACTGCATGGAAATGTGTCTGAATTAAAATAACGTTTGTGAAGCAGGTGAAGAACTAAGACCTCCTAGATTAAAATTCCTGGGAGGAGGAGGAAGAAAGGATGTTTGAAAGATGGATAAAGGGAAGATGTCGCACATGGTAATAGATCAGACAGAAAATGCTGTAGATGGAATATCATAGTCTAGAGATGCTATTCATCACCTGAAATCCTTACAGAAATCATAGTGAGAGGCTCGGGGGCAGCGGGCAGGGAGAGCTGGACTTTGTGTCCCCAGCACAGAATGCCAGTCAGGCTCAGAGGTGACCGGATGACATGGAGCTCTTGTAGTCTGTTATTAGCAATACAATGTTTGTTAGATTAAAGGCTTAAAAAGTAACGAATGTCACAATATGTGCGTAAAACAGTAGACTGCATGCGTCTGTCTACATGTGCGTAAAACAGTAGACTGCATGCGTCTGTCTACATGTATCGAACTGTAGTTATTTAATTATTAAACACTGTGCCTCTCAAAGCATCATCAATCGCCTTTATTTTCGAACTGCTATTATCATGCCTATAAAGCTAAAGAAAACAGTGACCACGTTTTGTGACTACTGATGTAAAAAAATTATTGGACGGACACTGTATTTCCTTGAACTGCATGTAAAATTCTACCACCAATTCTGTCACCCCATTGCGAGGAATCCATAGGGCCGAGTGCGATCTTCACTGCTGACACAATTTTGCTGTGGGATGTCTGTACTGCTGCCCTCCGGGTACGATGTAGAACAGGGGTCTGAAGACAGGGACAACCAAATCATTTATTCAGGAGATTTTAAATGCAGTGAGATTCGTCTCTGCTAAGCAGCCTTTTCTGTTGCTTCTGTTTAGTATTCGTTTTTCAGCAGCAATAATATTGTCAAATTTGTAAGGAACGCATGTACTTTAGGCAGTAAAATGTATGATGTCTGGTGCAGAGCCATTTACAGCAGTGGCTGATGCGGTGAAGTTTGGGAAGCTTGTTAATGCTGAAACTAAGTGCATTTCCCCCCTAACAAGGCAGTTGCTCCTATAATAGAGCAAAAATCTATTAATTCTAGATTTCTCGTCCATCTGTAATTGTATTGCGGTGCATACCAAATGCAAACAGGAATAGAACAGACACATTTCTCTTTCCTCAAAAAACAAAGCAGATGTACAGAAAGATCTTCAAGTAAGGTATTGTTGTATGTGCTACAAGATGTTTTACTTTATGCATCTCTTCAGGTACTTGTTCTCTGACTCAGAAGAGAAGGACCATGTTTCCTGTTAATAGCCTTTTTAAATCTCCTTTACATTTATATTCTGGCAGCTGAGCTCTTTTAGACTGGATTTTTAAAAAATAAATTGTTTTGGCGTAATCACTGGGATGGCAGGGATTTATTTATTTTTTTAAATTTTCCACATTTTTAAAATAACTTCAGGTATTTTTAATGTTTTCAGAAGTGAGATATTTGAAAGAAACAGATTCCTGGATGAGGCCTTCCTGCCAGAGCAGAACAAAACAACCACCACAAAAGGTAAGTTCTGAATGGAGCTGAATTTTAAAAAGTAGATACAAATTTCTGTTTATTTTCTCTCTATTTTTGCTCTAACCTTGAATTCTTGAAAAAGAAAAGAGTTACGGGACCTGCACTTTACTCCTGGCTCTGCTCTGAGTTTTCTGTGTTTCTTCAGCAGTTAATAGAACTTTCTTTTCCCGTTTCCTCAGCTGGTAGTGTGGGGCAGGAATGACGGTCATCCCTTCCTACCACTTGGAGTGTTCCAGGGGTGAAGTGACAGACGTTTGCAAGGGACTTGGATGGAACAGTGATGGAATCTGTGAAATAGTCAAAGAGTAATGTTAAAGCTAAAACAACTATTCCAACTGTGACATTCTCAAGCTGTTGTTTCATAGGACTTGCCTTGCTTCTTCCACTAGAGGCCAGGTTTTGATCTGTGGTTTACAGTCCGGTTTTATTTCCAGTGCTTGTTCTTTATGTTAAACGAAAAACCACAGCTCCACTGAGTAATATTTTGCTTTCTCATCTGTAGCTTTCAACTAAGGCCCTACAGTTTGGTCTTTCCCATGACTCTGGATACTGGTGACTTAATGTGATCGGTTTTACAGTTCTCTCTCAAACTTCCACACACTATTTCTTTCAAAACTAAGGCAGTTGGAAGTTTTAATTTATGAGCTTTCAATAAACAGTTACGCACTTTGTAGGGAGCTCTCCATCTCACTTTACTTAAGTTCAGAGTGGGCTGTTTTTTCCCCAGTGTCATTTTGGTACTGCTAATATTTCTTGTCACATTACTATTGCTATTAGAAGATAAAACTTTAATAATACATTGTATGCCTCTCCTTCCATTTGAGTGTTAAATGTGTCCTTGAGACATTCTGCCATTCCTTTTATTATAGGAATAATAATAAAGCGGGACCAGCAGGAGTAACATCTCTACAGTTCTTTTAAGTTGCTGTGTTCACTTGCTACATTTTTTGTCAAACTTAAACTACTTGTGCTGGAATTCTCTACTCAGTTAATGAACTGGTTGGACAAAAAAATCTGAAAATAGGATTTAAACACTTGAGGCTGAGACTGACTGTGCTTTTACTGGTTGGGTAGAGACTGGATCTGGGCAAAAGGAATTTTGGGAATAAGCCTCTAAGAAAATGACAAATATTAATGAGTTTATCTTCATGGTGTCCTTGTGAGGTAAGTGAATGACAATATTCCCATTTTGTAGATGTGAAGTTATAGAATACAGGTTTCTGGAAATACATAACACAAAGACTACCATGTTTGTGTTGTAACACATATATGGGAGGAAAGAATAGTAAGGTGGTAAAATATTTTGGTAATTCCGTGAACTTCTAATGCTTGCTGTTGAAAATTTAACTTTCTTGTAAAGTAGGGATTCTATATGTAGTACAGTGGACTGTGCAATGGAAATTCGAGCATATTGAAATACTGGCCTAAGTTGGTGTTAAAGTATATAGTAAAAATCTTTTTCTAAGAACAATACTGAATTACTGCAGTAAATTTTAATTTGATTAATTGCAACAGAATGTTTCCTCCCCCTACTCAGTCCAACTCTGCCTTCCATCAACAGGTAAAAGAAGTTCTGGTCATAAAGGAGGTTCTGGTCCTAAAAGAGGTGATGCTACCATGGCACGTGACATTGCTTCACTGCAGTTGGATCTCCTGCCCCTCCTCGCAGGTATTATTCTGTTTGGAAGGCTCAGGGAAGAGAGCAGCATGCTGGGTGTTCTTCATGTTTCTGAAACACTGGTGCTGCTGGCTCTGCCTGGGAGAAACTGGCTTGAAAGATCCAGAGTATGAAATTCCCTGGGGATGAAAGCTGGCTGGTTAAGAAAGATTGGGGATTTGGTTTTGATCTGGGGGAGACCGACATATGTTCAGAGGTCTGTGTGCTCTGAAGGGCAGGATGTCAAAAATAACTGCGTTGTGGTTCTCCATCAGCATGTATGTCTGAATTCTTTGATTCAGAATGTGTTGAAAGTGGGATATTGGACAGTGTAGAGTGGGTTGTTTCTCTGGTCTTCTGACTGTAACTAGGTTAACATTCATATATATATTATATATATAGGGTGCTTCAAAAGATGGACCCAATTTCAAAGCAGTATATTTCACAGTGGCAACATGTTACAATTACACAAAAATAGGCATCTAGTGGTAATTGTATGAAACTATGGCCTGACCTTTGAAACGATAAGAGTTTCATTCATGGGTGGCTCGTGGTTGTAGAGATATAGTGACTTAAAGCTGGGTCCATCCTCTTGAAACACCCCGTATGTGAGATATACATATATATATATAATGTGTATATATATGTATTCTTTGCTGGGTAAAAATTGGCTGGATGGCTGGTCCCAAAGAGTTGTGGCAAATGGAGCCAAATCCAGTTGGCGGCCGGTCACAAGTGGCGTTCTCCAGGGCTCAGTAGCATTTATCAGTCATCTGGATGAGGGGATTGAGAGCACCCTCAGTAAGTTTGGAGATTACATCAAGTTGGGTGAGAGTGTTGATCTGCTGGAGGGTGGGAAGGCCATACAGAGGGATCTGGACCGGCTGGATCCTTGGGCTGAGGCCAATTGGCTGAGGTTCAACAAGGCCAAGTGTCAGGTCCTGCACTTGGGTCACAACAACCCCATGAATGCTCCAGGCTCGAGGAATAGCAGCTGGAAAGTGCCCAGCAGAAAAGGCCCTGGGGGTGTTGGTGACAGCAGCTGAACACGAGCCAGAGTGTGCCCAGGTTGCCAAGAGGCCACAGCATCCTGGCTGGGACCAGCACTGGTGTGGCCAGCAGGCCCAGGGCAGTGACCGAACCTGTGCTGGGACCTGGGGAGGCCAAACCGCGAATCCTGGGGGCAGTTTTGGGCCCCTCACACCAAGAAAGGCCTTGAGGTGCTGGAGCNGGGCAGTGCTGGAGTCACCATCCCTGGAGGGGTTGAACAGACGGAGATGAGGTTCTCAGGACATGGGGCAGTGCCGGGGTGGGTTATGGTTGGACTCGATGATCTTGAGGGTCTCTTCCAACCAAAATGATTCTCTGATTCTGTGTGTTGTCCTGTTTTTGTGTGTGGTTGGTTCTGCGCACACGGGCAGAAATAGCACTAAGTCACGCAGCATGGAACTCAGCTGCTGAGTGTGGATGTGTAAAAGCTGCTTGCAGAGAGGCCAGTTTGTTTAAAGGCACTTCTTTACATTTAATGACGATTTAATTATGATTAAAAGCTTCTGAACTGCTTTAATTTTTGTTGTTATGCGAACTGTATATTTGCAGCTTAAAAAAAACCCTTCTGTGTGCTTTCAGCAGTTAGCCCGAGTAGTGGTTCTGACACTGCTTTGGGGATTATTTTCTTCCTTACTGTAAAAGAGAAATAATATTTGAAGCCGTTAATACTTTTGTTTTATTTTAATGCAAATTAAGTGGAGTTTTGTAACTAATTGCATCAAATAAGGGTGCCTTGATGGGATTGCTTCTGTAACAGTATTTTATCTTGTATGTTTAAAAAGGAGAAAAATCTGTGGTCAGTCGCCTGGCAGAAAACAATCCTAAAGTTTTAGATGCTTATTTGACCTTCACTGTGGAAACACCTCTTCTGTCTGAAAGACAAAAACATGAATTGAATCCCCTGGTTATAAGGATTAAATCAGCTACCTGCCTCCCAAACACACCTGTACCAATAGAAGTGCTGCAGGTAACACATACGGCTACCTCTTTCTGAAAGAATTTTCTTGTTACCCTCAAGTAACTTTGCTTAAAACATGGGCATGGTTTTAAAGTTAACTTTCCTTATTAGTTGCAAAATTGGACAATATGACTCACATATTGCCTGAAAGACATGTGGCCGGATTAGTGCCTGTGTTATCACAGGCACTAGGAGAGAAACAGCCGTCCTTGTGTTTTCTAAGGGCAATAATTTGTGTGTGTGGTCTTCCCATTTTGATTTCTGAGCGATGGATCTGGAGTAAGTTCAGTCACAGCGCTATATCGTTTGCAACAATTTGCTGACAAGTCAGTACATGTTGACTTGCTTGTTAGAAAAACTTCTATTCCCGTGTTAAAAAAATTATTTAACTTTTAAAAAATAGTGAATGTTTCACATCTTAAAAAATGCTATGCACACAAAAAAGTTCTGTATTGGTGAGCATATAGTTTAAAGTTTTTGCTTTTATATTTCTAGATTTTGAGAAATTACTTAGAAAATATGTTTTCTTGTCAAATGGTTCTGGTTTTAGGCTTAAAGAAATGTTACTTTTGAAAAAGCTATTTTCTGGGTATTATATATGTTTGATGTGAAAATTAAATTGAGGTCAAAGACCTTTGATTTCAAGAGCTGTCTTCTTGTTCCTCAGCTGAGGTGGAACTATAAGGGAATAGCACAAGAAAGATCTGGTCCAAGTGACATCAGCCTGATCTTTAACATTAGTAGTATGTTTTGTTGTTGTTTTTGTGAAAATAGTGTAATAGTATGTCAGGAACTTTATCATGGCACGTGTAGTTCTGTGGTGGAGTCTTGCACTGCAGGGCTTATGACAGACTAGGCGAATGGCTTAGCATTTATGAAAACAAAAAGGGGAAAAATGTTAGTAGCTGTGCAACATCATAAATAATGGAGACAAGTCACTTTGTAGTTTCTAATGCAATCTGCAGAGTGAGCACAGAAGTTTTGACTTTGTTTCCCTTGCCAAGTGGGATACTGTATGAAATAATGAACCGCTTCAAATGTGGAATTGTCGGGAAGGCCTGTGGCAGGACTCGGTGCGGGCTGCCGTGGTGCTGAAGTACACTTACTGCAACAAGTACAGCGGAATGAACCCTCCGTTTGCTTCCCAGATTTGTAAGCAAATGGTGAATAATGGAGATCATACAGTCCATTTCATACAGTATCTCTGGACACGTGTTGAATTTCCTAACTTCTAGCTATAGGTGTTTATTTTAGGCCTTGAATACTACAGATGAACGCATATGGAGAAACGGAAAAGGTCTAGGAGCCATTCCCATCACCAGCATGCTCCTTTAATCATATAGAAACAAGGAGAGTTTTTCTGACGCATTTGGAAATTCAGCATATTCAAGGACAGGCAAACAAAGGGGACAGCATATTCTCCAAACCCAGAATCCAGGCATGTAGAATGGCCTCTGCTGCTTTGGAAAACCATAATTATTGCCATGAGGTACATCCCTCAGCTAGAAGAGTTGAGTGTCCTGTGAGATTAAAAATAGAAATGAAGAAGGTTAGTGCTACAGGTATCCATTTCTCTCCGTTTTTTGTTCTTTAGAGATTGTGTGTTCCCACCTACTGCAAATACAAATTTCACAACTTCCCACCTCATCGAACTCATGGACAGGTCCATGGAACTCACGTCTACTTTAAGGATGTTAATGTACTTCTAACGGGGACAATGGCACCTGGGGAATTACAGTGCTATCTTAGAGGTCCACCTTTGGAGATTGAAGTTCATGACCGGGATAGAAAGATGAAAACGAACACCAAAAAGCCATGTTTGTTTGGAGCGGATGAGGCAGATGAAGAAGTGGGCGAAGTGAGCTTCCTTGCTTGCACATCCACAATCTATAATTCTTTTATGGAGAAAAAACTGTGGCATCCACATGGGGTAGCTAAAGTCAGTCTTGACGAGTTATTGCTGGGTAGAAAGCACTTGGCTATCCGTGCTTCCATCCAGAATTGTTCAATTCCAGGTAGACCTGTTTTCACTGTGGGGGAGGAAAACCGGGCAAAACCAGGGTCAGCGTGTAGTTGTTCACCACTACCTATGGGACATTATCTAGAATCAGACTCGCTTTTGAAAGTGAGAGTGGAAATAGCTGTGCCATTGGGAATGGATGCAGAAAGTGATGATGCTGAAGTCACAAATTGCCCATATGGTTATATAATCTACGTTTTTGACTACAATAATTCATCGTTATTGTATGAACTGGTGAAAGAGATTACAGAAGTCAATACTGAAGCCCTGCAGCTGGACTGCTCTCCTTTACACTCGTTTGGAATGGCTCTTGCTGCATTAAAACTGCAAACCACACTTGAGGAAGTTTCCAAGTTGGATATTGTTACTGGTTTTCACTTAGTGGATGGAAAAACTCATCTCTTTGTCTTGGAGGGATTAAAAGACAAAGCAATCAAGAAACTGTGGGATAAACACTTTGAAAGGTGAGAAGAGTTTCAGATTTTTTCATCAGTTATTTCCTTAGATTCAGAGATATTAATTTGATTTATACCTTGCCCCTCCCTTTCTATTCAAAGATACATGGGCAAGTATGTAGCTAATACTTTCTATGTGGTTTTAGCAAATGTGAGTCCCAGTGGCTGTATCACTTGAGGCATAATCTTCTCATCTTTGTCATTTTACACCACAGATCATCCCTGGAGAGTTAAATGACAAGGATGGGAAGTTTTTTGTTAAGCTGCTACTTGGTCTGTGGAAGTGGTGCTCAAATCTGCCAATTCTAAATAAGAGCAAAAATTCCTAGTGGGATCTAAACCAAAAATAGTCACTGTGCGGAAGCCGAACTTCAGGCTGTTTCTTCTTTTGAATTTAGAGGAAAATGTGACAGGTTCAAAGTGAATGTCTTCCCTCAAATTTCATGCTTTAAAAAAAAAAGAATTGATATTTTTTCCAGTACTGTGGCATGTTGCTAAAGCTTTCCTGTGCTAGGGGGGTGTTGTGGGTTGGTTTTTTTGGTGGTTTTTT
>VWYH01001506.1:134200-162454 GCA_013399365.1 Pampusana beccarii
TGTTTTTCTTTTTTTTTTTTAAGAGGGTTTTTTTTTTTTGGTGGTTTTTTTTTTTGGTCTCTTGTCAGTGCTCACCTGTAACCTAAATCGAAGCTTTGTTTTGCTGCTTCGTTATGAATGTTGGTATTTGTAGTAGAAATATTTATATAATGCATTTGTAGCTATAATAAGGCTGCTAAGGGGCACAACACTGCTGAAACTGAGGTGAGCTCCCTTTCAAATGTTTGCCATGCAGCTTAAAAAGAGAACATGTACAACTCAGTTATGTCATGGGAGTTTTGGTGTTTTCTTGGTAATTTTGTCCAAAATAAGGGTTTTTTTAGAGCAGGTCATGTGAAGTGAAGGCTGTAAAGTAGAGGTTCCCTCTGAAGGAGAAGAGCAAAGCAGTTTCATTAGAGAGAGTAATTGTGCTGCAGAACTGAGGAAACCTGAGATCTGGGCTGGTTGTTTTAACCTTGTCGTTGGGGTGCTTTGTTACAGGACCCACAGACATGGCCAACTGAAAACACTGTATAACTCGGGCCTGTCCTTCCCTCAGCGCCTGTACACAGATCTGGAAACTATCTTCTACCATTGCCGCCTCCGTCAGCCCCTGGGCATCATCATGAAGCAGCCTCTGCTCTATAGCAGGGGAATGGTTCCCCGGGAGTGTTTCCTGGCCTTGTCCAGGTAGGAGTCAGCCAGATTCGTAGTCAAGGAATTGTGAAATGAAACGTTAGCAAAGTAGAGTGAATATTTGATACCAAAAAAATAATACTCTCCGTTATCTTTTCTGTGATGAAAGCCGCCTGTGGGCCTGATGGATAATTCAGGTTTTAGATCAGGTGTGGTAAGACAGAACATGGTTTTCTAACGGCTGCTGTAGTGGTAACTGGATATTGGTGAGCCCACTTTTAGTTTGGGCAGGAATTTCGACTTTGTAAGGGAGAGGAGAGAGGTGTAGGATAGTATGTCAGAAAATACCTGAATGTAATACAAATTGAAGAGAAAATTCTGATGTCAAGGCCCAGTTAGGAAGGATTTACCTCTCTGCTCTGTTCTCATAGAGATGGAGTGAAGAAAGAGGCCAGATAGGAACTGATAGATCCAGAAAGTCACTTTGAGTAAGTGGGGAACTCTAGAAACAGTTTTCCTAAGCTAACTAGAGAAAGTAGAAGTTTTGTGAGAGTTGAGAGAATGTGTTTTGTGTTCCTGGCTTTGTGTTTGGGGGTTTTGTTGCATGATTTATTGCTGGATCACTGCCAGGCTGCTCACTTTGTCAGCACACACGTATTCACAGCTCTTTGCCTTAAAGCATCCCTGACATTTCATCTCATGAGATGGACTAATGAAAAAGAAAGTGAGTGAAGTCTTATGTGCATACATCTCTATCTATCTATCTATATATATTTTACTTACTATTAAAAAATGTCTATATGTGTTTTGTTTGTTTATTTGTAAATTAAGACTCATCTATTTAGAGGTGGGAAAAGGTACCATCCATCTTTTAATATGAGCAACTCGGGTTTAGAAAGCAGAGATGACCTGTGGTTGTTTTCTTTCTTTCTAGAAACAGACTGGCTTGTTTAGATAACTTCTGAGCTGAAATCCTACAAAGCTTCTTTGAAATGAATGGGGACATTTAGTCCTGAGACAAGAAAGAGTGAATGTCTCCTAAACATGAATCTGATTTCATAAAAAATTTGTGCTAATGCGCAATAATGTATGAGCAATCTCATAGCAGCCTTCCCCCTTGCCCTCCCACATGCTTGCTTTTTCATGAAACATATTCAATAATGCATATTATATAGAGATTACCTGTCTACTACAAGTTTTATTTTGCGTATGTCAAGGCAGTTGCTGAAAAATGACTATAGCACACCTCTCATCTCGCAGTCTGGTGTAGGATACCTGTCTGTTTCCCCTTGTTGGCTGACCCAGCCGAGTTCAAGAACTATTTATTTGCCAGTGACTAATGAAACTTCATTAAGCTTATGAAGAACCAGGCCTTTACACTTACTGAAGTATCTTCACTATAATGGTCTGCATCTGATTTGGTTACCTCTTGACACATCTGTAATTTGTTTCCCATTTGTTCTGTGAGATGGTGAGGAAAAGAATACCATATGAAAATGACTGCTCACTAGCACTGTGTTGTCCTTAAAAGTCATTTTTTTCTTTTTCTTTTTTTCTTCAACAACGGTTGGTAAATACTTTTCTTCCTTTAGCTACGTGCTGGCAGTATTTGAGATAGAAAATAACACAATACAGCGTATTTTAGATAGCTGGTAGGCACGGATGGCTGAGTCGTGTCTGCCGGCGCTGGGTCTCAGTCCTTTTTGCTGCAACCTCATTCCGCTGGGCCTGCGATTATGCAGAGAAATAGAAATATATTCTTCACTGGAGGGTACAGACTGCGAACTGTGTTCAAGAGCAGTCGCTAACTTGTAGAACTCCTGTTTCATTGGTTTTCGGTTTGCTGTAGTCAGGCACTGGTTTAATGTGTACACAGCAGAAACTGCTGTTTCCTGATGTATTTCCTCCTGCTGGAATTAGCCAGAAAATTAATTTGAACTGTAAAAAAACTAATGCACGTGATCCATATGCACAATGGCCAATTTAATTTTTAACGTGCCGATATAAACTCAATTTGTGTCACTAAGCTGGTGCGACTTTGAAATTAATGTTATTCAGCTGTATGTGTTGTTCAGAAGTAAGAAGAGATAGTTGTTGCAGCAATTTTACAGTTGAATTCTTTTACAGTACTTTGTAAAGTTACTCTCTCCAAATAAAGAACAGTTATGTGATAAATGAGTTAAACTTCCTGTTTTAGCAAGGAATTGTAATACTATGTTTGGCTATTAGGTTAGTCACTATTTTGTGGCCTCTGCTGTGGCCTGAGCCAAAGAGGCTGAGAACTGAATTTCAGTGCGTGGATGCAAACTGTGTGTGTGGTGTTCAATTGCTGGCAAATGGTTAGAACCGCTTTCATGTGAACACCAGGCTTTGCAGGCCAGACTTAGTGAATGAAATCAGATGTGAGTTAAGCGTTGTCACGAACAACGTATAGAATGACATTTGATCACAAGAAGTAGTAAAATAGATGTAAGGCAGGATGGATTTTAGGGGATATTCAGCATAACTATGGGTCATACACTAGAACAAGGTGCATGAAGGGAGTTTGCTTTACTGCCTTTGCAGTCAGAGGCGAGAGAAACACAGCAACTAATTGTTATCTCGCAGCTAAATCTGGTGCCAGAAGCATTCCTGGAATATTCCTAGTAGGTTTATTAAACTGCTAACCTTTATTGCCGCTAAATTCCAGCATACGTGAACTGACCTGAACTTCTTAATGAATAGACGTTTCAAGAAGGTTGTGTAGTTTTTCCACAGTAACGTGAACGGTAATGATTTGATGGCAGTAAAGTTTTTGTAAGCTAATAAATGTCAATGTCTATTTGTAGGCTCAGTTACCTCTGTCAGAGTAAGAGGTTGAGGGATGTAATTCGCGGGGATCTGCTGCCCTCAGCAGAGATGATCGCATCCTTGAATGACGAGTGCGGAGTTCCCCTCACTGTTGAGGATGTCTTCCCTCAGAAACCTCCGTCACTCTTGCTTTCCTCTGATGATTATGCAGTACCAGGAAAAGTTAGAGGAGTGAAACAGGCAGTATGTTCTTCGTTAGATAACTGCAATGAAATGCATGTGCAGCGGAAGGAAGAAATGGCAAAGAAAATGTCTTTTGAGAGAAGCCGTAGGGTGAGTAGATTGCGATATGCAAGAGGCAAGCCTGATAGCTGCGAAACTTCATGTCCTAAGTCAACGCCTCCTCCTTCTCCTGAAACAATGACTCATTAGACTTAAAAACTTATTATAAGGTGTTTATAGGTATTGTGGAAACATTATAAAAAAGTGCAGGGTAGTTTTATTTTGCGGAATTGCCAATGTAATTGCTTCTCAAAGGGGAAAACAATTCTAGTGCTTACAGACAAGACACTCCATAAGTGGTAAGAAAACTGATTATTTGAAGGACTTGTACATTCTTTTTGAGTTTGGTTCCTATTTTTCTTTGTCTCTTTCTTCTCCAGAGGTGCCCCGTTGTGCCTTAGCATGTCATCCAGGCTTCAGATGCTCGCAGGGGACCAAGCCAATTAAGCTCATGTGAAAACTGCGCTTTCTTCTCTTGCCGTGTGAAAGACCTGCCTGCCTTTAGGCAACCAGAATGGCATTTATTCTTGGCTAAATAAAACCAGCAGTTGCAGACAGAGCTGAGCTGAGCTTTAAGGAAATGGTGAAGAATTTTAGATCCCCTTCTGGCTTGTTACCAGCATCCATCTACCCTGTCTGTTGCCTCAGGGAAAACGCATTGAAACTAAACCCTTTCCTGTTAATGCAGACATCAAAGAGGGGGTATCCTGCCATGTTTCCTGGGAGTCGGGGTCGGTTTTTGGAGTATATTTCTTAGTTGAGGACTCCAGCCATCCCGTGGTTTGCGAAGAATAGTTCTGAATGTTTTTTCCTGTTTATGTTGTAATACAAAGAGGTTTTGCCTGATACGTGCGAGTCTGTGTTCCTCTCCTGCATAAGGGGTACTGTCTTGGAAATACTGAAAGAAATTTAACTCCTGCGTGTTTCCTTTTCCAGTTGGTCTGTTGATAAAGGAGTATTACATGAGGAAAAGACGACTATATTTAGTAATTGTTCCTGATGCTTGTGTTTATAACATCATAGGAGGAGGAGAGCAGCACAGCTCTTAGGCCTAATCATTCTGTGTAGACTATTATAAAGTTATTTTGTTATTTGTATAAAGTTAGTAGTCTTCCCAGTGTACAGGTTTTAACTGGTTGTCATTTTATACGTACTTTGATCAAGAGGATAATAGAGGAACTGGGGAGTCCTCTGTAGGAAAGAGTACTTGAAATTCTTTTTTAATGGCAGGTAAAGTAAGCTTTCAGGCTATTTGATTAAAAAAAAAAGAAAAAAGAAGGAAATGTGACATCCAAAATGCAATTTTACTCTCTTGCTGTAATTACCTATTATGTCAGAGTCTGAATTCAAAGCCATAATTACCATGAACACAGCAGAACGAGGTTCTTAAGTCAGTGAAAAGGTATGAGGGCTTAATTATACTGTGTCAGCGGAGAAATTTGAAGAGTCCTAATGAACGGTGTTTCCCATATTGCTGTATTTACTGGGGTGTTGATGGAATCGGAGAAATGAAAGAACTCATTTGGTTTGAAGACAATCGGCATCGGCTCTGCAGAACAGCTGTTTAGATGGGGCAGGAGGTGTCAGTCCCGGGGAGCGCTGCTTCTGCTCTGCTGCCTTCAGTCTTGCAGAATGGCATCTGCAGAGTGTTTTATTAACAATGAACGGTTGTGTAATAAATCTAGGTATACTCTTAAAGGTTTTGGGTTTTTTTTTGTTCAAGGTGGGTTTTTTTTTAATATTTACGAAATAATTTCTTTGTTTGTGTTTTTTTTTCGTAACGTTCTGAATTCCCGATTGAGGCAGAACTCAGATGTCATCTCTTTGCAGGCTGATGTGGGTGCTGTACGCCAACTCAAAGGAAAGATGAAAAAGCCGACGTTTGAAACTTTGAGGATTTCTCCCGTCGATGGGAAATCTGTCTTTAACTACAGCTGTCAGAGCCTGAATTCTGCGGAACTCGCAAAGGAGCATCTTCGCCAGGAAATGGCAAAGGTGAGTTGAGCCACACAACTGGAAGATCCAGTAGCAGCGCTGAAAAGAGAGAGATGGATTAAATAGGTTTGCACTAGTAACTCCCATGGTAGTGTGCAGGAAGGGAAGTTGGCAATCGCTGCGTTGGCATATGCAGGATTAAGTGATTTGAAGAAAGCATTTAAGAACACATTTGAAGAATCACATTAATCTGCTTTTGACTGGATGGCTGGCTTGAATCTTAATAACAAGTACTATTTTCCTATCAGCTAGTGGAAATTACTATAGCTCTGAAACTGTTCATGATAGGAACTACAGTTCCCTTTTTTTGCACATTTCTTTCTGTAATTGTTTTACAAAGATTCCATTATACCACTTGCCGTTAAATCCAGAGAATTAAATTTTAAAACATTTTAAAGTATTTATCAGTATATGTTTTGTGTAATTTTATCTATGATTACTTGCAGTTGTAGGGAAGGAAATTATACTGGTTCTGTACCTTATGGGCTTTTCTCCCAGCAAAGAGGAATTTACATTAAACAAAAAAAAAATTCTTTTTTGTAGGAACCAAAGAAGAGATTCACTTATTGTCCTGAGTATCTGTCAGCCACATTTGACCCAGTGGATGTGGTTGCTGCCTCTAAGGAAGCCTCCGCAAAATCCAAGAGTATGTGGCTGACACCGGAGGGATTTGTCGTTCCTGGGTCGAAGAGCAGCATTAGGAGCACCCTGCAGCCTCTGATGCATGGTGGGGCACGTCGAGAGGAGTTAAGAAAGGTAACAGAAAACTGAAATGAACAGTCCAAAGTGAACTCAGGCATTTTGGGAGACTTGAAAGAGGCAGAGTGCGTTAGCGTTTGGCAATCTGTTTTGAGAGGCACAGCCTCTTTTGAGGGGGACACCTCTATTTCTGATTAGAATAAATCAGCATCTAGCTGACCCGGGTGATACTTTGTCTGGATGCACAAATTCTATCCTGAATGCACACAGAAAACCCATTTGCCAGTATTAATAAGTATGAATGGACTATAGTGTGCCTTGTTTCACAAGTGGGGTCTAATGTCAGAAGAATCAATATTGCGTTACCTGATGAGTGGGTTCCAGGCTGTTTAGTGAGTTGCCAGTCCAATCGCAGCCTTCCTTCGTGTTTCCACATTCCCTCGCTGCTTATTTTTTCCTCCATCTTTTATTTGTCATTTTTAGCTATAGTTTTATGGGGTCTTTGTCCTCCACAATGGTGCTCTCTATCAGTTTCTTCCTGCCCTATGTCCTCTCTCTGTTCTTTACTATTTAACTTCTAGTTTTCTGCTGTTTTACTGGATCATCAACTTGACTAGGTTACAATTCCCTGGTTTGAACTTAGCGTTGTGTACACTCAAGCACGTGTGATCTGCCATTAGGAAGAAAATTTGGATGTCATTAGAATTGACAAGGTGAGGAAATAAAGGGAATAGAGCAGGAGGTTTTTTTATGCAGGATCAGTAAATTCTACCAAATTAATTGAACACAGTCACAGCACAGAGTGGTGCAAGCTGAATTGCTTGGAGGCTCAGTATCTTATCTTGCAAGAATGTATACATGTTCATTTAATTTTCAGGCTTTATCTGACATTTTTTTTCATACAAAGTAAAGTAGTTTCTCAGAAAGGTTAGAGGATAGCTGAAGTGAAATGGTGAATGAAAACAAAGTGCTTTTTTCCGATCTGTGATGCTGGAGAAGGTATCTTCTCATGAAGGAGCAGAGAAGATTCACTGCCTGAGAATAACAGGAGCCAACCAGTACCATGTAATAGCTGCTGCCTTTGCCACGGACATGAAAAAGAGCAGCGTTAAGTTGGAAACGGAGGTTGATTCCGAACTTACCATTCATGTGACCTGAAGGGTGGAACAAAAGCAGGAAACTATTAGTGTCCCATTCTGAAGCACTCTGGTTTTGATACGTTGCTGATTTAACGATTTCTGCTTTTCTTCTCAAACACAGAATTTGACCATCTTTTGTAACACCATGCTTCGGGAGGCCAAAAAGGTGTTGGGGTTTTTCTGGTTTCCTAAAATACAGTTTCTGCACTGATTCAGCTCTCCTTTTCTCTCACTGTTTTACCTAAAACTGTGCAGTTATGGGGCTAACAACAGAGAGCGGGAGATCATTTGTAGCTTAGGAAGCATAGTTTTCTCTGACAAAGTTTTAACTGGTATTTCAGCAGTGGGTAGTCAGAGGGCCACACAAAGCTGAACTCTGTTTTGCGACTGGGACGATGAATATTCCTGCCCCGATTCCAGCACATGTACTGCTTCTCTCGGCTGCCTCCTGGGCTCTTGAGTTTAATCCTGGTGCTTGTGTTTTTAGAGGCAGGAGGCCAGCTGCTGCTTTCTGAAAGCAGTGTTTCAGATCACTCGGGATGATCTATAGCTCGCACTGTGCTGCCAGTTCTGTCCAGCCAGTCCGCTTGTTACTGCTGGGATCAGATAAATAGCGAGTTAGGTTTGGGCCTGGGTCTGTCCTCTCGCAGTCTCACTGTGCAAGTTTAGCAGCTGTGTATGAACTGCAGGAAAGTGCATCAGTCCCCTTATATCACTGCGGAGAAACGTGGTATAAATATGAAACTGGATCCCCTGCTGGGTATTTCTCAAGTACACTGGAAGTGTCTGTATGGTAGATAACAGCTCAGTGCTAGAGAATCAACAGCTTGCTCGTGAAATGGATTTTTGTATCAAATGTAACAAATTGAAAGACTTCTTACGGAGAGAAATATCCTGTGCAGTGAAGGTTGGACTTTGAGATCTTATTATGGTAATTGTTAGATTGCTACCCAGTAATGTGGTTAGGTTGTTTTTTGTGACTCCTCCCTGGTGATTTTGGCCTGGGTTCTCAAAGGGATTCAATTTTCATCTAGAAATGGCAGGACGCTAAAGTGGAGCCAGTGCTGTCGCGAGACAGATGGAGCTGGGACAAACGGCACATTGATTTTGAGCTTTATAAGAAGCCACCTGAGCTCTTCATGACAACAGCCCCGCTAACAGGTAATGGATCTGTTAACTAATCACAAAGATTTAACTGGAAACTCTGTGACGTATGGTCCCAAAACTTGTTCAGCTCTGCTGTCAAGGAAGGGACTTTGCATATGAAGAGGTTTAGCAAGGAGCAGCAAAACTGTTTGTACTCTACCAAACGATGTAGGATGTAGCACCTTGGCCATGCTCCGGTTTTCCCCCTCCATTTACCCACAGCCTTGGTTCCTTCGGCTGTGGTAAAATGCGACAGAGAGGTGTAGATCCTTCCTGGCTGGTTCTTCTGTAAACCTGCCTCTGTTGGCTGCCTGATCTTCCTTTAAAGAGGCTGGTGACAATGGGCATTTGTTGTGACCAAGGTCTGACAAGGCACAGCGGGTACTTGGTGCAGGGGGCTGAGCTGAGCCGTTGGATCTCGGCGCTGTCACGGCCGCCTGCAGCCCCACTGGCCGAGGGCACAGCCTGCAACCTCATGTGCTCACAAACACGGTAGAAGACAAAGTTGTATTTCATTATGAAACAGTATTTTGAAAAGCTTGCCACGCGTTTCTTTTTGCACAGAACTGCCTGAGGTTCACTGAGATGTTTATAAGCAGAAAAGAATAGATTTACTGTGGTTGCTAGAATCTTTCATCTTCTACAACTCTTCTGCTGCACGTTACGCTGTAACTTGCAGAGCACTTCTTTAGTGCAGTTCTGCAGTGCTCCGTACAGAGAAATGCCTTTGGAAGGTGGCAGGCTCAGTCCTGCGTTATGTGTGGTTTATGGAGCCTACGATTGCTCTAAAACCATTTAATTTGTTCTAGTTGAATCCTTGTGTGAATGGTCGGTTGGTTGCAATAGAGGCTTTTAACCTATTTTTTTTCAGTTCAAACAGCCAAAACTTCTCTTTTCCATCTAACTGGTTTCTCTTGCCTGGTTTTTCTGTTGTTGGCCTTGTGAAGACACGAAGCAGACTGTGCAGGCTGGGTTGGATGGTACCAAGGTGAAAGCCCCGCGCTGCCCCACAGCACCCGAGTTACCCGCATGGGGGCCAAGAGCCAGGTTGCAGCTGCAGAAGCTCCAAGGGCTTCGGGAAGGTGAACCTCTGAAATCCTCGCTCAGGAAGGCAGGACCAGTTTGGAAGGTAAAGCGGAACTGTCTTTGGGCACTGACCCTGGCACCTGCCTTTGCGCCGTGTGGGAGACAGGTCATGTGTGACGCTCTTAATTTAGCACAATACTATTTGTTAAAATGGATGTTGATAGCACTGCTTGACTCAATCTTACAAAGCTCTTAGAAAAATGTAGCAGCCAGGGCAGAAAATTTTTTTTTTAATTGATCTTTTAAATTTTTTGCTGTAGTTCTTTGCTTTGATGCTCAGAGATAATGGGGAGAATTTCTGTTCATTTAACTAACTTGCCTGTCAGCGTGTGGTGGATGAGAAAAGAAGCATTTTTGGCCAGCTGGCTCAGCAGCTCTAAAAGAAATTGTCGTGTTCCCTAATGAAATGTAGGGGTTGAGGCGCTTCTATAGACTGGATGCCACATGTCTGCCTGTGTGTTCTCTTGATCACCATAGTGCTGTAAAGGCTTCCTGAGCACTGCACTTCAGCCTGCGCTGCAGAAATCCCACCCAGACACCCCTGTTTGCAAGACTAAAGGATTTGTGCTCATTAATTTGAAAAGCTGTATGGGTGGCCTGCACCTAACCGTTCTTTTGTTGGCTGAATCCTCGTCAGTGCTTGCATATAAATGACTGACCCAAACCCTGAGTGTGCTTTTAAAGCTGATTTTGATCAAAGGGACTGGAGCTCTCTGTGGGCTAGGAGTGGTCTAGAAAAACAAACACAGGATCTATGAGAATGTTGGTAACAAAAGCAGAGTTAAACCTTTGAGGCCAACCCACTCCCACCCAACCCTTTTTAAAGCTTTTTGAAAAATTATTTTTATTTTTTTCAACATTCTGATTGCCAGCCCTTGTATGAAGTGGCCGCTCAGCTCGGAGCTGCCTGGGTGTCAGTGTCAGGCTGTGAGCTGCATGTCCTTTTGTGCTCTGGGTGCTTGGCCGCCTGCTTTGCTTTGGCTGTTCAGACTGTGATGCTTTTCCATCTTGGACTCTTTGCCTGTTTTCGGTAATTCTAACAGCCATCCTTTTTTTGCTAGATGGCATAGAAATACTCTTGTTGGTTTATTAGCTAACGTACAGCTTGTGCTTCATTACATGCTGCTTGTGGCAACTGGACCTGAGTCTCTCATATCCCAAGTTACTTGAACACATTTTTCGAGGCTTCGAACTGTTGCCCGTAGGAAGACATTTCTGTCTTGCCTCACAAAACTGGCTGCTCCATTGTGAAGACATCCCTTCAAAAAGGAGAGGTTACAGGCATTAACTTCCAAGGGTCTGCTTTGGAAGACAAACTGAAAAAATATTTTTTTTTTCTTGTTGTTTTAAATTAATTTCCAAACTAGCCTCCTTTTCCTGTACAGTGTTTTTCCTTTGACAGAAAAAGCAAGAAAACACCCTTGCCAGAGGACATGCCTGGCTGAAGGAACATAGAACTTAAACAAAATGGATATATTAAAGCTAAACATGCAGAGTTATGTTAGCACAGCATCGTTTATTTTCTGCTTATTTGGATGGAGGAGAACGGTGAACACAGTGGCTCAGCTCCACAAGCCCGTTTAGTGCCATCACCTCCTATAAGCTGCTCATTCTTCTGCCATTGTGTTTTCTCCTCATTTCTCTAGGATCGCCATCTCCTTTTGGTTTTTTATTTTTTTTAAATCGTTGCCATTGCTGCTCAGAGCTGGTTGCCAAGTGCTGCAGATTTTCCTCGAGTACGTAAGGTGGGAAACAGGCTGTGCCCAGGCAAGCCTTTGGATCCCTGTCGGGACTTTTGGCTCCAAAAGCAAATACAGACTTTTTTCTTTTTTTAAAAAATTTTATTTTAATCCCTGCAGCCTTCCTGTACATGCTTCAAATGCTAGGCTGCCACTCAAACCAGGTGCTTTATTTAGCCTTCTGTGAGCATCATCTCACCCAGTGTCTGTCTTCTCACGTTCAAATCATGTGTCTGAGTATCCTTAGTCTCTCGGCCCTTGTCTGGTTGCATCTGTTTGATTACTGTGCCATTTTTGGCTGGAGATTTCTATTCAATAGGCAAGCAAACCACCCCAGGGCTGTGTGACAGCTCTGTGGACACCTCCAAGCTGGAGCATCACCTTCACACGCTAACCTGGCACCGGTGGTTGGGTTAGTTTTCACTTAACACAAGGGAATCAGCTTGAGATTTGTATGCTCAAGGTTTTTGAAGCAGAAAGTTTGCACATGGCTTTTTTTTTTAGAAAAAAGTAGTCAGATACAGGCTTGTAAGAGTATCTGAGTTGGAGTACTGCTCCAACTGGGTACATTGCTAACCTGTAGTTTACTCCAGGGCTCATATGAGGGTGCACCAGCTTTCATTCATTTTCTTGTCCATGTTTCGGGGAATCTCTGCATTTAAAAATTGCCTCATCTCCAAGATCAACAGCACCTCCAAGTTTCATGTTATTTGAACTTTCTAAACTGTATCAAACAGCAAATTTTGCATTAACAGGAAACCTGTAGTTACTATCTCAGTTACCTATGGTGCAATGTAAAGTGGTTTAATTATTTTATATTTTTTCTTTATTGATGGAGATGAGTTCTGGCCTTTATTTTGCTGTCATGCCATTAAATGGTCTCAGATAATGCTTTATTTAATTATGAAGTAACATAGTCATAGTATTTAATAACAGTGCTGAGCTCGTTGGTTAGTACAGTTGATTATTTTACAGGTTCAGTGGTGTTGAGTAAACATCTGTAGTTGAAAAACCGCAACTCTATTAGGAATACATAGCTAAAGAGATAAGAGTTTAATCTCGGAGTCCTTTTCCAGTCAGGTCACTTTGCTACAGACACTGTTTTGTTTTCAAGAGAGAACCAGCAGCAGGAGCAGGAGGCACCAGCCCCTCAGGCAGCAGAAGCATCTCCCCAGAGTGATCCACTAGAGCCAAGTTATGGGGGCTACTGGTAAGTGGGGAAACCTCCATGACCGGTGATGTATAAATGTTTGTAAAAATACCTGTGACCCAAAATAACCACCTTCCCCATGAGATCTGGCCAGCAAGTAACTCCCCAAGGCAACTTGACTGGTGAATGTGTCACTGGATAAAAGTGACCTTGCAGGGACAGTCAGAGGAAGCAAAATTATGGTTGGGGGTTAGCAAAAGCGTAGAGGGAAAATGTGTGAACTGTCATCAAGTCTCAATTACACTCCTCAAAAACCTATTGACTTATGTTTTTTTTTTAAACAGAGATGACAGCTTGTATTTAAATAAAGCCCCTATTTATTGTTTAAAGAACTAAACAAAGGGGCCAGTGTTAGACTTAAGACCAAGGCCAAGAACAGAACATGGAGAATTTCTGACTAAATACAAGGAAAAGAATTTAAATGGGAGCTCAGAGACAGTGAAACCCTCTCCTTAGAGATGCTCAGACCTGGCCTGGACAAGGCCCAGGGTGGCCACGGGGCACTGGATAAGGTGACCTCCTCTGGTCATGTATCTCTAAGGTAAGGAAGGAGCTGATTTCAGCTTAAAAATACTCACAAATCCACCTGCTCCCTTCCCTGGGAAAACATCTCATGGTCTGAACCCCACCGTCCTTCTTTAGCTCCAAGGAAAACTCGTAACCTGAAATTTAAATAATAAACTTCTTTATTTATCCTTGTCGTATGAAGTTGCGGTTAGGAGTTTTATTTTACGCAGAACTAATTACATTCGGTGAACTCATTAGTTATTTTTTTTTAAGTTATGAAATATTTGAATCAGTGTTTGACACTGGTCAGTGTGCGCGGCCAGGAAGGGCTCAGAAGGTCCTGTCCAGCGGGTGAGAGCAGATGTAGGCTCTCTTCTCCAGCACCTCCTTGGCCGCTTTCTTAACAAAGTCATCCAGATTTTCATCTGCATCTATGGAGAAACAGAGAGAAAATTAGAAAAGCTATTTACAGCACTTCAGTTAAACTCAAAAAGGGTTTTAGACTACAAATGTAAGTATCTTAGCACTTCAGTGCCAGGAAATAATTAAACATCTTCCGAAGACATTGATTATTGCAGACTGTTTCACTGAGCAAATGCCTAATTGGTCAGTCAGTACTTAACCAAACAGGTCAAATATCTAATTGTTATCTCAGATTTTCTTTACAGGAGTATTTGCTACTGCCAGATTTTATGTTCCTCCCCCCAGCTGGGGGAAAAAAGAAGTATCAAGGCAGTTTGTTTTATCTATTAAATGAAGAGACTTTATATTGAATTGGTACCAGTTCTGTTCCTCACCCTAACTAAAGGCAGGTCATATCAAAAACACCTCCTTTTGTGGGGAGTCTGTGAAAGCTGTTAAAATTATTTTATTTTACTTTATGGAACTTACATTTTTGTAATTGAGCCATGGCATAATTATTCTTGAAATATGCTTCTGTGCAGAAGATATTTGTAAGAAGCACCTGAGAAAACAGTAAAACTCAGTTGAAAAGTAATGAATGAAATTCATGCACAAACCAATGTAGTACAAAAGCAGTCAAACCACCGCAAGTCTAGTTTTGGCTCTTGAGAACATCACCCTGCAAACTCCTCTCATCTGTTGCAAACTCAGTTGTTATGTTTTCTCCCCACAGCTCCTGAGCGTCAGCATTGGGATGACCCCCCCACCACAACTGAGTAGGAGACGTTTTTGGTAATAAATCCAGAAGGGGCTCACACACAAATAAACTGGAGTCTCAAGGCCACTGAAGACAAAAGGTTAATCAGTTTGCATTTGTCTACCACTTAATTGTAGCAAATTTACTTATCCTGTAGTGTAACTGTTACCGTGAAACTTTAAATGAACTACTATCCAACCACCTGTGTGCCAAACTTTTACCTCACTAAATGGCCAAATATTGTTATTATGTGTTCCTATTTATAAATTATTATATGGAAAGAGTTTGGGAAGAACTGCATGGTATTAGCAGGTTTAAGAAAACATGCACATTTGTCATTCTTTCATAAATGTGTGTGTATGGATTAAAGTATTTTAAACTCCAACAGGCAACTGCTGTGGTTGCTGCCCTCCTGCGCCCATCGGTTTAGAAGCATTCTGCTGCGCTCTACTTCTATGGGAGAGTTTCCTGGGATAGATACAAGTTCTTAACCGACGCAGAGTGTTCTTTGGGGTGTAAGCTCTGTCATGGAGGTTCTGCAGAGCCGGGGGCAGGAGCGCTCTCAGGGCTGTGTCACCCTCGGGCACGGTCCAGAGCTGAGGGGACAGTCGGCTCATTGAGACAGCAGCAGCTGGGAAGAGCCTTGTAAAACACGGGGAGGCTGTGACGGGGTGAGGAAGGGCTGAGGCCGGATTGTGCCCCTCTATTACAAAACACGTAGTGAGGCAGAATGGCCGTAACTACTGAGGGTTACACTACGTGATCCGAGCAGCACAGACAGTAAGGGGGTACGGCTGGTAGTAAAGCACTTACTTCATGGTCGTGGTTTCTTAGGCCGATACTGATAGAGCGGCTGGCTCTGGAAATAGCTGCTGTCATTGCGTATAAATTAATGACAACATCTGCCACCCTCTTCAGAATCAGCTGCTCATCCACTATTGTCTGGAAGAGTAAAAATGATTATTAGCTTGTAGTTTGTCAATTTAAGACTTTAACCAAATATTTAGATTGGATCTGGGGAACAATTTCTTCCCCTAAGGGCTGTGGGGCATTGGAACAGGCTGCCCAGGGCAGGAAGGAGTCACCATCCCTGGAGGGTTGGACAGATGGAGATGAGGTTCTCAGGACATGGGGCAGGAACAGGGGTGGGGGAACGGTTGGACTTGATGATCTTGAGGGGCTTTTCCAACCAAAATGATTCTGTGATTTTTTTCATAGCTTTATTTAGGTTAATACTTACTTAACATAGACAGGTAAGTTGTTATATTGAATTCTACCCCAAGTAAAAAAGTTTTGGATTAACTCTCCTCCACCTTCTAACAGTTTTGGATTAACTGCATTTAAACTACGTTTTGGATTAACTGTGTTCCACCTGGTAACAGTCTGTCTGCAGCCAACAGTAAAATTGCTGTGTCTTGAAACCACTTTGGTAAATTCCAAAACCTACAGAAATTAAACCCCAAATATATTTAGGCTGTTCAAAAGCTGTATTAGCTGTGGTGGGCATTCCCAGAACAATCACACTGTCACAGAATTGAAAAGCCAGGGGATTCCAAGTTCAGTCTCTCCTATTTTAACTACAGCACTTTGAAGGGCAGAATTCTAGATTTGTTCAGTGTGGAGGAATATCATAAATTGGTTAAACTAGTCAATAATGAAGATCACATAAAGAATAAGTTACCTTGCCAAACCTACTTAGCAGGCCTCTCACTGTAGTTCCAAAATAATAAATGTTTTCTTCAAGTTTCTTGCCACTTTCCTATGAAACAAAACAGAAAATACAACAATGTGAGTAGCCAGTCTTCCAAGGGGAAAAATAAGCACACCCCTCCCATCCCCCCAAAGGAATGTCCCTATATAAAATACACAGGAAAATGCTCAGAATGTTACTTTTGATAACTTTTTAGTATAGTCTTGATGTGTATGCAAGCAATAGTTTGAAAAATTCCTATGCAACATTTAGTTCTGCACAACAAACCTAATTCTTATTCCAAGTGCTGCAGGTTATGAAAACCCTGAAAATGAAGATTATCTGCTACTACTGTGTGAATTCACCAACAGCCTCAAATTCTGCTTTTAAGTAGGAAGAACACTTCCACTGTCATATTTGCCTTTCATTAATTCCTAAACTCAATGAATTCACAATGCTGATTCTTGTAATATGAATGTAAGTAAGCAGCTTTGAAGCTATTTCGAGGAAATTGGACTTCAGCGGGGTCAGAACTGCTGCAGGTGCCACGATCCACCCGTGTGCACATTGACCCGAAGGCCGTGCCTGTTGTGAACTTCCAGATGTGAGTGGACCTGTATTAAGACACCCTCACACATCCCCTTCCCTGGGCCTCACACAGCCGATCTGGAGGACAGGGACTCTGACAGGACACTAAAAACCAGCTGGTTACAGTTTTTCAAATTGCTAACAAAACATGACAGGAAAAAGCTATTTCACCATTTTCTCTTAATGGAGCACTCAGTTTTGGTCATAATTATTTACTAAGTATATGTGGTTCGCATTCTTACCTAAAAAACCCCTGTGTTAACAGAAAAAATCCTGTGTTTTGTAACTGAGCTTATTCTGAAGGGCAGCAACAGACCATTGCAAAGCAAGACTTGGATACTGGGAGGTCTCAATTTCTAGAAATTACTAGAACGGCTATAAACCTGGGTTCGGGATGAATATAGACTTAGTTATAGATCTGAGATGGGTACACAGCAAGGTAAAACGAAGACCGCTCTAAGTCCTTACCCCTGCAATGGTCTGAACATCTGCTGAGATGTGTCCTCCTGCCAGGTGCCACCCCGGCTCTGTTGGCCCCTTACCTGCAGGCTGGGATGGGCGACGCCGCGCTCCCCAACCAGCCCGTAATCCACCTTCCTGCCCATCGTGTCCCGTAACTTGGCCAGGAACTCCCCCAGCGCCACTCCCACGTTTCCTCTCTTGATTTCCCTGCAACGGGGGGTGAACAACAGCTGGTTAAGGCCAGTTCCTGGTCTGCACAACACGTTTCAGGAGGTTCAGATAACCAGGCGGAATTCTACGTGCTTTACCAGAACCCCTGCAGTTTGGCTATGAATCATCAAGTCTTTTGATCCATTTTATTATGCAGTCTGGAGAACAATTATATGGCCTTAAAAGTATAGGACATGGTTCAGGTTCAGTTCCTCTCGAAAATACAATGAATTCCAGAGACAGTATGTGTACTCAGTACGCGCAATACAGCTGTCTTACCAATAAAACTTTGATATAAAATCTTAATAAAATTTTAATTTATAAAATAATATAAAAACTTTATACAATGTTAATTACTGGTCCTGTAAGAGAGAATTTTACACAAGCTGGAATTATAAGATAAAATACAATAAGGCCAAGATTCTTAAATCTGTAAAACATCCAATTAAAATGAAAAAAACCCACATCCCTGTAACATTGAACTGCCTTTCAGACAGAGAATACACTGAAAAACACTGTGCGTTTTTTCCTACAGTGTCCCCTCTTATCTATAGTTAAACAGTTATCAGCATCTGTTGAACTTATTATAAACTATTAGCAATAAATAAGAACGTACTTTATTTTGTCAGTTAAGATTTTGCCTGCATATTGCATCCCCGTCAAAGCAATATACATTCGCAGAATTTCATTTGTTCCCTGCAGAAAAAAACCAAAACAGAATACAAAGTGAAATTGGTATCAAGTATGAAGTATTTCCAGTATTTCAAAAAAATCAAAATAATGCTGCGCTAACATTTTTTTCTAAAATAGCTTTTAATGTATTAAAAGATTGCTCTTCATCCATCCATAAATACTGACTACCTTTTGTTTTATCTCGATTATAAACTCTGATTTCACTTGGCTGTGCAGCAGTTGAGCCTCGCGTTATCACACACGCATTTGTATCACAATGAGAATTTCCAACCGGTCCCTCAAGAACAAGCGACTCTGGAGCTGTGACTCGGGTCACTGACAACCCAGCTTGGAAACACAATACATTTCACAGCCAACTTTTTTTTTCTTTTTAAATAAATGCACATCAGTCAGTTAATTAAACTTCTAAATGAATCTTTTGTGAATTTCCTCACTTCCCTTGTGAGAAGCACACAAAAGGAAAGGTTATTCAAGTCTAGGCACCAACAGAGCAGCTTAGCCACAAAATACCATAGAAAATCCCATTAGAGAAATTGGTTTAAAAATGAAAATTTTGCCCATAATTTACCAAAGCCTATCATGTGTATTAGTACAGATACACGACCATAAAAGCAGCAAAAAGGGTTCAAACTATGGTGGATACAAAGCAAACTGGCCAGCTTCGCTCTCCTAAGGCTCCTGCTCAGGCAGACACAGTACCTGGATTTCATGCTGAGTCAGTCACATGTAGTCAGTCACAACTCTCTATTTACTGAACATAAACCCACGCGTGACTTTTGTCAGCTAAAATCGTTGGAGGCTTTAATGCTAATTTATAACTTCTTAGTCTACTCAGAACAACAACAAACCCAATTCATGAGCTGTGACTGTTTCTTCTCATTACAGCATAGTTCAAACAAAGTTTCTAATTACTTAAGAAAAAACTATATACGCTACCAGTATAAATGTGTGTATATCTATACATAAAGCACTGTATGACCATGTATATATATTACCAGTCTGTTCTTTGCAGAGGTAAAGCTGGTGCCAGTTCCTACTGTAACTCACACTTTCTGGTTACAAAAGCCAGCAGACCTGGTGTTATTGTAGGAAGGTACTACCTCTATCTCCAAAGTAAGCAAGTTTAGTTCTTCGGTCTGTTGTATTACAGAGTATTCAATGAAAGGATTGAAGGCCTGTCCAACTGAATACTGGGGTTTCAGCTCCCGTTTATAAAATCTGAGCGTGGATGTTAGTTAACAGTAAAAAGCGTATTCATACTTGCCTCAAAAATGAGGAGGATCCTGGCGTCTCGGAGGTAGCGCTCATAGGGGTAATCTTTCATATAGCCAAGCCCGCCAAGGATCTGCAGCGCTTCACTGACGCAAGTCCACGTGCCCTCGGAGCTGAACACCTGCCACGGAACAGCATTTCAATCACCGTGCTACGCATCACACGCAGATTACACTGCCTGTCATTGTACCTGCGTGACGGTGCTGACGTGGTCTGGACTGCTCTTGCAACAGCCCCGTTTAAAGCTGGCCTGAAATCGTGCCCTTGTGGCTCAGGGTGTGTGCGCTTCGGTGAAACCTCACAACCCACAAACCCATCTGGCTGGTGTTCCTGGGGAGCGGCTGTGGCGGGCGCGAGGGGGCACGGCCCGCCTGCCCAGATCCACCGCAGCACAAGCTCGGGTGCACCCAGCGCCCCGGCGGGGCCGTCGCCGCGGTCACCAGAACCTGAACCCGGCCCACACCGACACCCCCGGAGAGGAACCCGCTGTTCCCCAGCTGTATTCTGCAACCAGTTCCGAGTTAAAGCCCGTGCAGGAGCACCTCAGCCAGGCCCGCACGTAACCCAGTGTCTTTTTGCCACACTGAAAGAGCTTAAGAGGACCACGATATTCCAAACCTGTTGTACAGAGTTCTTATTTTGTATGGTGACAAAAGCCTGAATCTGAGGTAATCAATAGTATATTGGGTACAGAGAAAACAGTAATGTCTACTTTTCCATCTAGCGGAGGTTGTATCATATGTCTAAACGAGCCTGTCATCCACCTGGAGTGAGAACTGAAAACCAGAGAGGTATTAATCTGTATTAGCGCAAAGCCGCAGGCAAGCGTCCCTCTAACGTTCATTACCTTGACAATGGCCGCCTCCACGGAGCAGTCTGGGAAGCCCGGCCTGTCCATCATGCCGGCGGTGAGGTACGCCATGCTCTCCATCACGTACGCCTTCACCGCCAGCAGACAGAACTTCTCCTGCCAAACAGCAAAGAAAGCCAGGACTCGTGCAGCAGCTCAGGGCAATCACACAGCCACCCACAACACAGCCCCGCAGTCAAGCCTGAAACTTAGGAGCACAACAGTTTTTGCATGTTTAACATAGTATCAAATACTGATTAATAAAAAGTACTACTGCAAAGTAACAATGAAAAAAAACCCCAAACAAACCTGAAAAAAATTTGTTCATTACATTTATCATTCCAGACATTTAAAAGATCAGTGTACGGAACTCTGCGCTAAGTTTACACAGATTTAGCACCGCCAGCAATTTCTTTAAACCAGTACAGCCCAAAGACACCCGGCATGATCTACGTCCTTGCACTTAGTCAAAACAAAGCACAGAGATTTCGCTTTTTCATTTTTTTATTACCTGAATTAATCCAAAATCGCTCAGTTTCTTATTGAATTGTTTTCTGGTACAAGCATGCTCTGCTGTCATTTCTTAAAAAAAAAATAAAAAGTCAATTTCAAACCAGCAGCACTGGAACTGTGACAAACCATCCCTGCCACCAGCGGCTGTTCACTGAGCCTGACACACAGCTCTAAGAAGCGTGTCAGCGTGTAACTGCGTGAACCCCTCGTGTCGATGGGCAACTGTGTGAACCCCTCGTGTCGATGGGCAACCGCTGAACCCCTCGCTGCTGCACAAGCGCCAGCCTGTGAAAAACACCCTCTAACTGAGGCTGTTGGTCCCACCTGGGAACACTGTGCCAGCGGCTTTTAAACAAGAATCACAGGTGTGAACCTGCGCTCTTAGACAAGGCACCTTTTAGTGCTAATTAATTACTTCAGAGGGATTTCTGTTACTATTTTTATTGGTAGAAACTGATTTTATTACTTATTACTGCATGGAAGCCTTGAGCAAGTTGGAAGTTTTAAGGGAGGTTGTACCTTCTAAATACAACAGTATATAGTTTATTCTCTCAGTAAGAATATTTTGCCTCAGAAAAAATCAACAGCTGCAATAACTTCCCACTACATGCACTGAAAAACCTTCAGTTCTACAGGCTTTTAATGAAAATTTAAAATAAAAATTATTTTAGTGCTTTAAAGAAGTCACAGCATGTTATGACTGACAATATAGCGATGTTGCTATGATCAAGGCTCATGTTACTATTTTGCATTAACTGCATTATATCCCTTATGCAGATCAGGGGTTTTTGCATGACATCCAGCAACACACACCACCTAATTCACCCACCTATCAATCTTTTAATCATTCCAGAAGACATGCTGCCCATGCTAAATCTTCCACTGTTTAGGATATTCATGGCAACCTGGGAAGAAAATGAAGGTATTTTTTAGGTGCAAATGTTGTCACAAACTTGCCCCTATGCTACAACGTTACTGCCATTTGGCTTCCTACGTCAGTGCTTTCCTGGGTTTCGCTCATCCCTGGGGACACCTGCCCTTGTACCTTCAGCACCGCACTCAGCAGTGCAGCAACAATGGGTCAAAACTGGGCTTTTAAGGGGAGCATGACATCCACTTTCATATTCGAGAGAGTTTTCAGATCCTGATGATCCAGTGACCAGGAAATAATCCTTCATTCAAACTACTTTAAGGTAAAATGTAGATTAAAATGTATTTATCTGCAACTAGACAAACCACATTCAAACGAGACAGCACTGCTGAAGTTTATCAAACCGATGAAGGAGAAAACCAGGATATTGTGTAATGTGTGTACACAACAGCCAAATACAAACATCTTCTCTGCAGCTGACCTACGATGGAAACTTCCCTCCTTCAGAGACCTTTCAGCAACACGCAAGAAAAGGGATTAAGGTGTAGAAATAAAACAGACATTGATAACGTATAAAAATAGATTTTGAAATCTAGTATTATTGTTTCTTAACAAGAGAAACATGAATAACTCAGTTCAAAGACTGTTAAGAAATTCAGCAAGTAGTCACTGTTCCTACATTCTCATTTGTGATAATTATCTGAAGAAGCAAGCACAAAAGTCATCTTTTGATATGTTTCCTACATTAAAAAAAATGGTTTCATTTAGGTCTGGAATTGTCTGCTACAGAAGGACTAAGCAAGCTGAGGAGGATAATTAAGAACAGTTTTGCAAATTCCACGGGTCAGGCTCTCCGAGGATGGTTAGAGCAGCAAAGTGACCGGTGTTATCTGTACTGCTGTCCGATTTTCGGACGCCAAGAGGAGGAACTGGTGCCGGAGGCAGCCGTGCGGCCTGCTCCGCCTGCTCCTCCTGCTCCAATCGCTCCCTCTTCTGAGAGCTACAGTATGTTCTATTATTTTAACAAAAAACAATAAAAAACCCCCAAACAAATAGCAGAACCGGCTCTGTAACTGCACCGAGAAGAAAGAGATAGAAATGTGAGATGACGGCAGGCTTGTGCGCTGTGCCAGCGAAACCAGCTAACGCAAAGAACATCAACGGAGAAGTCTGCCCTCTGGTACTCTCCAGTTTGGCCACATTCGTACTGCCAGTAAAGAAACATCACTATGGGGCGGGGAGGAAAGAAGTCTTCGGGCTTTTAAAAATCATCAGTAGTTATTCTTGACTGCTTACCTTAAATCCCCCTCCTACTTCTCCAATTACATTCTCTATAGGCACTTTTGTGTTTTCAAAATGCACTTCACAGGCTGAAACACAGAATTAATAGCTGTTGAATTACGTAGAAATATTTAAAAGGCATTCAGGAACATAAATGACTCCTCTTGTAACAAGAAGTAAAGTTATCCTAATGCACTCTTTATGACAGAATTGCATATGCTTTGCCAAAGAAGTTAGAATCTGAGAAAATACTGTAGTTGACAACAATGTAAAATATTAAAAATACAATTAATGTGCATTGTGTAAACAGAGAAGTATAGTTTTGTCTCTATTTTAAGGAACTGATACAGCAATCAAGTCCAAAGGACAGACAGTGAAAAACTAGAATTATCAGCAAGCTTAAGAAGAGCCGATGAAAACTCCCCTCCAGGTTAAAGCTACTTGTGACTGAACGTCCTGAGCGGGTTCTCTCCCTGGCCAGTGAGGGAAGCTTCACGTGCAGCAAAGAATTACACAAAATGGATTTTTTATTTCAGACCCTGCATTAGGAAGGACTCGTAGGACAAGCTAAGTAAAGAAACTTTAAACTTATACTGCTATATGGAATAGATATTGATTTGCCTCTGAATTCAGATGATCTAAACAAATCAAAACATTAAAATATTAAACCAATTTCTATTAACCATTTTAAGTGATTCTTACTGTTTGATCCTCGAATGCCTAACTTATCCTCAGGTTTCCCGTGGGTGACGCCACCAAAATCGCGCTCCACGATGAAAGCGGTAATTTTGTCTTTCAGTTGTCCATCCTTATCAACAACCTCTGTCCTGGCAAAAACCGTGAAAACATCAGCAATACCACCGTTTGATATCCAAACCTGTTTTGAGAGAGGAAAGACATACAATAAATACATCTGTCCTGATTTTGTGAGCACTGTTTTCAAGTGTTTCGTAATAGACCTACAAAGAACAGAGTGGTGAAAAATTGCTGCTTCTTCCTTTAAACTTCTAACGGATGTTCTGCTACTAGATTTGCCTCTTGTGAACACACTTCCAAGGGAAGTTGACCACAGAATGCTAAGTTTAGAGCAACTATAAAAATAGGTTCTAATATAATTTTAATTACATTCAAATCCATGGCGCATTTTCACAGAAGCTTGTATGTCCTGCTACTTACGACACATGAGGGATAATAAGGGTAATACAGACTGTAGACCCACTCTGCTCACAATAATTTCAGCTCTGATGAGAAATTCTCTGAGTCAGGCCACATACATATGGCCTTTCCCACAGGCTGGGTCTCTTCACACCACAGACAAATATTTCAACAGCTACAGATCAAGTCTGCAACAAATCAAACACTGCTGAATCCAGTACCTCCCTATGTTTCTTCAAGATTGTATTCTGCCCTTGTTTCTTGCAGCAGCAATGTTCCAAGCAGCCCTATTTCCAGTTCACTGTCAAATTTTCTTTCAAAAATACCTACAAAATCTGGCATGAAAAGAGGGGAAAACATGGATTTCGGTTTCTTTTTGCCCGTGCTGTCACAGCAGAGGTTAACTAATTAACTAACCAACTAACTAACTAATGCTTCCTTGAAGCTGAAGAACACGAGCTGGCAATACAGAGAAGGAACTTCTGAGTGGCTGTTCCAACCTTTCTCACCAAGAGCTTAGTGCAGGTTGTTCCCTGAGCCTGTCTGTGCTTTTCTATTCTCTGTGGCCTACACCACCACAGGTTCTCTTTCGGACGTCGTCTGTCTTCCCTAGCTTGGAAACCTCCAACTCGTGATGCAGCTGGCAAGCCAGCTTCTGATTTCACAAAACTGAGCGATCGCAACGCTGCAAAGGACAGAGATGCTTTTATAAACTTGTAACAAAACCTCTCGTGTTTCCAGCCCGTGAGCGGATACCTTGGAGCCGTTTAGTACGAAGTATTTCCCATCGTCACTGAGGGTTGCTCTTGTCTTGATGGATGCAGCATCACTTCCACTAAAAGCCAAACAAATTATTAATGTTTAAGGATATAAACATGCTTCCCATAGTTTAAAAAGAAATGTTTACAGTTGTATTAAATAGTAGCATATAAACTTTAGTTCTTAACTGCCAAGGAAACTTAACTAGATTCAACAGATTGCTTCTGAGCACTGGAACTAAGGTCTGTAAGAACGGATGTTAAAAGTCACTAAGACTAGGTCTCTTTTTAAATAATACTGAGCTAAATAAAGACATTTGAAGGATTTCAGAACACAGCCCTTGTTTTTTTCCTCCATGGATCATGCTGTTAATACCTGTGCTTAAATTTCACCTGCAAGTGGGATCGTTTTCTGAGAGCCAAACCCCAGCTTAGGACTCCCGAATAAAAACCATCACTGATGGCTGGGATCCTACGTCCCAGCAACATGAAAATTCGCAAGTAAATCAAACGCTCACTGCCAGTCATTCTAGCAGACAAGAATTCAGAAAAGACCGTTTCAAACGATAGCTTTGTATGGGCAAGCAAGATTCAACCTCAACCTTTCAACTGGTGTCAGTCCTTCAATCCCTTTCCTTTACAAAGGATCACAGAGTAAACCATCTGCCTCGAAGTTCTTAAGAAAACCGTACCTGTTCTGCATTACCAGAGTTTGCAATAGGTAATGAACAAATGTAATAAATATAACTTTTATCTTTGAAACGAAGTTGCTGCTAGAAAGATGACTCTTCTAAACTCCTAAGGAAAGACCAACATTTCTTCCTATTATTTTAGTAGCTCCCTCAATACAGTCTTTTATAATTTTACAATACAACTGAAAGCATCCTAGAACAGTCATCACAGCACATTAGTTCTAACGTAGCACAAAGTATCCTTTCAATTAATACTCAGTAATGCCAGAAATTAAGCAGATTAATGCCTGGGATGGGAACAACAACAATTAGTGATTTCACAGCAACTGCCATAAGCAGCGCATTGGGCAAAAGATTAATTTCAGTCTGAAGTGTACCTTTACAAAAATAATAAGGAAAAAAGATCAACCTGTATAGTGATGCCGAATAATAAGAATTTAACCAAACAACCACTGCAATGACGATGAAAATAGTAAAAAATCATGTAGGTGTTTTGGTGCTTTGTGAAGCTTTCACAGTCACAAACGCAGTACCTCCCAGGTTCGGTGAGACAGAAAGCTGCAATGTGCTCCCCAGATGCCAGTCGAGGCAGGTACTTCGCCTTCTGCTCATCAGTGCCAGCAATGAGGATCCCCTAAACAATTAATAGAAAACTTTTCAGCATCAACCTGTGTAAAAAGAAATAAAGCTGACGAGCTTCAACAAGTTCAGGAAGCTTAATTTGCAAATTTTATGGTGCAGCAAGAGACAGTTTAATAAACAATGGACGTTATTTATCAGACATTAAAATACGTCAGTTCTCAGCACACAGTTGTTCAAATGACTAGCGAAAATGGCTTATTGTTAAGATTGCCTTATGGGATAGGTTTCACTTTATTTACGTGTAAGTGAAGACAATTGTTGCTCTGAGAGGCACTTTATAATTTGCCATACCTTCAGTACTATAATTTTATTTTAATAACCCAAAAAGCAACCATTTTCAAAGCTCCTAATCAGAGAACAGAACACAAGATTTACTTAGGTTCCAAATTATTTCATTACACAGGCACGACACTTTGTGAGAGTGCACTTATTTTAATTATCTCTGTTTCTTTTTTTACAAAGGGTTCTTATGAAGGACAAACTAAATACAAAAATACATGATAAAGCTAAATTAACAATGGTAATACAGCTAAGATACAGTTACTCAACAAAACCAGGATTGACCCAAACTTACACCACACTTCTCATCAAACCGCATTACAAATCAGCTCCACTCACTATCCCTGCTCCACAGATGGCGAAATTTTAAGTAAGGTGAGGAATAAATACGTATTTTTAATTAGCATTGTTTGCTCAATTCCATTAAGATTTTTTTCTTATAATAATTAACTTACTGCTATCTCAAGCTTCAGACTATTACTACTACCCACCCACCATAGAATGCACTAAAAGGTAGATACGTAAGGCTACAATAAACAGAAAATGAGTTTAAAATTCACACGCTTGCTAGATTGATCCTGGATAAGTTTTTTTCACTAAGCTCCCCAATACACAGCCTCATTCAGCTAGAAGAACTTGCACTCTTCCGAATTCTCCGCATGGCTGAACCATCTCCCCATAAATTTAGCCCCCCTGATATTTTATTTATTTTGGTGTTTATTCTAGCTACTTCCATCAAGTTTGAGCAATTTAAAAAACTTCAGATCATTTAAGGTATTTTTTTCTAAAAATTACTCTCTCAGTGTCTCCTGGACTAACACTTTTGTGGTGTACTTCACATTCAGTGTTTATGCCGCAGGGAAGCTGTGCACTGAGGCGCTGTCAGAAGGTCCTGGGAACACAAGCCACCAACCTGGCGTCAGAATGTTCCACCCGATCTATGTTTCACCGGTAATTCTGATTTGTTACACTCACACTCCACATTTAAACAAACTCCACCTCACCTTTTGTTTGCAAGCTGTGTAGAACTACTTGAAATCAATGAAGAGCGTTACCTTCAGCCCGATAGCTTGATGAGCTGCCAGAGTAACCGTGATAGATGCATCTGAAGAAATGATTTCTCCCAGACGTGCATACATGGTATTTGATAGACCAAGACCACCTGGAACAAACAGTACATTTTATTCTAAGCAGATACTTTACAATTTAACTTCCTCTTCCCCCGCCACAAAAATCCCTTTCAAGTACAGAAATGCCAAGAATATATGACTGTTAACTGGGGAGCAGCTTGGTATGGACTGGATATAATATGTCCACAAATAAGCAGCACATTGCTGTGGTTGTGCTAGAAGAATGCATTCTGAAAACAGTAACTTTTTCAATAAGCATGAGTTGTGCTGAATTTAATTCTACTCAGAAAGCAGACTTGTTTGCGTTCAGGCATGCACGCACAGGCAGCAGATACAGCACAATCCATCAAACGTTGGAAAACAAGCTTGTTTAAAACACTCTGTATGTGAAAATGGTAAAATAAAAATTGCTCTGGTCTGAATTTCTGTGCTTACGGGATAAAACAAACTTTTTTGGAGACATTTCCAGGCTATGTGCCAACCCCAGACAATTAACCCCCCCACAGCAGCTGCAGACCAGGCAGCAGAGAACGACCCAGGCAACAAAACTGCCTGGGAACAGCTCCCAAGCAGACTGCCAGGCTGGTACTAGAGGAGGACAGAATACAACACTTCAAAAATGTCTTTAACAAAAAAATGTGAATGTATCAAGAAACAAACTTGACACCAGCACATCCTTTTTGGAGGAATTTTGTGATCTGCTGATGCAAATACAGAGACTATTTGTGAGGAGCTTGAAAAGAACATTAGGATAAATCAAAGCTGCACTTATACGAGTCCTGCCCCTCTGCTCTGCCCTGG
>VWYH01001506.1:168537-291387 GCA_013399365.1 Pampusana beccarii
GGGCGGGCAGCACGGCGGGGCGGCCGAGCGCCCCGGGCAGGACGGCGCGCAGGGCCCGCGGCCACACTCGGCTCACGGCCGCCATCCCGCTGACGGCAGCGCCGGGCCACGTGACCGTGTGACGCCACGTGACCGCGAGACATCACGTGACCGCGGGCCCGGGTGGCACCGCCCGCGGTGCCCGTGTGGTTCAGTGACACGAACGGCCGCCCCCGCAGGAACAGGGCAGGGTCACACACACACACCTGTACACCCGGCAATGACCCGCCGGTCGCAGGCATGAGAATGGCCACAGAAATGGTGCCGCTGTGGGACAAAGCCGCTCACAGCGGCTCTTTTGCACCGCCCGCAGTGCTGGGGTCCCTGCAGCCCCCACCAACCCTAGGCCCAGCGACCAGCCAGCAGTGCCTACAGAAAATGAGCTGGAGAACTGGGCAGCATGACCAGAAAAAAGTATTTATTGGAGCACACGGGATGTCCTTGAATCATGTTCCTGAACCAACTCCCAGGCACCAGAAGAAGGCAGGAGAGGGAACGCACCCCTGCCAGGGACAGGGGGCACCTCACCCCCTCTGAGATCTGGTCCCTGTGCTGAACTGTACGAGATGATGGAAATCTCCACAAAATGTCCACAGAACCCAGCTCCTAGGAGGAGCCTCTGGCAGGGGGAGGAGGATTACGTGAGAAGCTGACAGCCCTCACCTGAACAGCCCTTCACTTGTGTAGACAATTCAGAGATAACCAAGTGCCAAAGACAAAACACTGCTGTGACCAAAGGTCAATACTGTGCTGCACTGAGGATGTTCAGATCTATAGTTCTCCTTTGCTTTCAGCTGCCACAGCAGTTCTTGTATTCAAAACCCAAGTGTCAAACCCCTGCCAGCTTCCTGAGCTGGTTGCCTAAATACTGACTTCTGGTTAGGAAAGAGACACCGCCCCAGTTTCGTACCCGAGGTCACCAGTCAGGGTTGTTGCTTCACCACCCAGTACCTGCTGTTCCCATCTGCAGGTAAGTGCTCTCTGACACATACGCACTTTATGAATACTAAACTTCATTTACACAAGGGTAGAATTAATTTGTTTGAGCTATTTCTTTCAAGTCCTTCAAAGGTTGTCTTTACTCTCTCATTTTAAGAATCACCATGTCCTGCTGCCCTTCATTCTTCAGCTGCCCCCGTTTTGTTTTGGTCTTTGAAGAGACTTTCAGAATGCTAGGGATTCAACAAAATGGCTTTTAGCAAAATAACAAGTACTAAAAGTAAACACAGGCCTAATGAACTGATTTACTTTGCTTACTTATTTGCTTACTTTACTTATGACTTGTAAAATGTAAATCCTTTAATCCTGTAGTGCAAATAAATTGCCACTTTGGTTGCCTCTCAGGCAACTCTGAGGGTGCAAGGAAGGGAAAAGCTAAGAAAATGTGTCTGATATCCAACTCAAGCAGTTTTGCACACTGTTTTTTTTTTGGCTTTTTGTGTGTGTGTGTATGTATTCACATTGCCGGAATCCTCAAATCCTCAGCACTGGCAAGCAGACAGTATCCATCAGAGCGCCGTGCACACCAAGCACGCTGACTGAAGCCAAAGCTACCAAGTGTGTAATGCTGTATGTCTGGGAGGAGGTGAGGAAGATTTCACACATCGGTTCGTGAGTCAGCCACAGTATCGAGCCCAAACATGTGGAAGTCTGAGGAAACAAACCCGTCTCAACCACAAAGGTTTTCCTTTTCACGGGCTCCTTGATCCCATGAATTAGAACTATTAGTTGGGGATAAGATGCAACTGCCAAGTGCTCATTTTGTGACAGTCTCTTGAAGGGTGAGTTTTTGAATGTTCTGTACCAACTACTTGCCTTTGTAGGAAACACGGGCACCTTATTTATGAGACAAAAGGCAGCCCCTTTGCTAGCCCTTTGAGAAAGGCAACAGATAGAAAAGGCTACCTGCAGGACCCTGCTGCTCTGTAAGATTACAATAATTTCACAGTTTCGTGGTTACAGGAATACAGGAGTACCCACTACCAGGACTGATCCTGAGCTTCTAATCTCCAGTGTTCAGTTATGGTTAAGTTGTCCAACTTCTTCTAGTTTTTGAAAGGTGGAAAAGCAAGAGTTGATATCTAGTCCTACCAGAAAAACGAAAAGTTTTTTTAAAAAGGGTGAGGAACAGAGAGATGGCTCCAGCACTTTGCAGTCTTTGGGGTGGAGTGATACCATGTTCCTGCCTCTATAGGGTGCTTATATCTATAGCTGGGTGATGGTATGGATGGTAAGAGGCCTGCTCTGCTGCTGAGCCCCATGCCACATGGGGGTGATGGAGCAGGTGGCACTGAGAGGGAACCCGTCTGGCACTGCAGTGGAATGGTGGAGTGTGGGAGAGGGTGCTGCCCCCCCAGTGCCACATCCCGGTGCTGGGAGAGCTCTGGTAGCTGGGACTTCCCCAGGGAGGGGTCAGCAGAAGAGGTGTGGGTCTGTGACATCCACCCCACACTAAATCTGCAGGGCTGCAAGTGCTCAAACTGAAGCCACACTCTACTGAGACAGGTCAGACTGGTTCAGGTCAGTACAAAGGGGAGTGATCCGGCAGCTTTAAAGACAGGATAAACAAAGAGTGCAGTAAAAGACTTATTGAAGAAAATGATTCAAAGAGTGAAAACAAGGCTGGGCGGCTGGGAAACAGCAGGAAAAAGATGCCTCATCAGGAAGTTCAAAAGCACTGAAAGAGCAGCCAGCACGCTCCACCCTGGGCATTCATTCCCTAAGTATGAGAACAGTATTGTGAGCATATCCTAAAGAAATCCCTCATTTTTTTCCCCATTGCAGAACAAGTCATAGTGGATGACAGCATACTCACAGCATGAAAATACAAGCAGCCTACCACTTGCACATAGAGAATCTGCTTTGTTTCTCTGCTGACGCAAATGGTATCACACCATTTATTCTGTCCCCCCCCCCAACTGCAGTTGAAAGCACACTCCTGGCAGCTGAAGTTCTCTGCAACTTAATTCTACCATCCTGACCTATAAACCACTTCAAACTTCATTGCACAAAACTGCACAATATGCTGCTTAAAAAAAAAAAAAAAAAGCTGCCTTCTGCGTCAGCAACATGCCCAACCTTTTTCTTTCCCCTCTTTTATTTACATCTGTTTTCTCTGCCACTCCACATTTGCTCACATGTTCATATCATTTCAGCTTTCTTTGGAATTGTTAGACCACTCTTCCCTACATTCCTGGACCAGCTAATTCCTCAGCTGTCAGCCAGCTTTTCATAACTCGCATTCTGTGATCAACCAGGACTGCCACAGCCATGTCGACTGCAATCTATTCCACATGGATTTGCTTTCTTGAGAAGGAATTAATACAAGAGATATAGATCAGTAAATTAGTGTCATGAAATTATGCTACAGTTTTCCTTTCTACTCTACCATATTTTTCAGTAGTTGCTTAAAAAAATAGTATTGGATAACATAAACATCTGATAATATTTAGCTCCTTGAGATACCGATATTTTACTTACTGAAAAAGTGCCACTGTAGGTCTAAATTACTTTATAAAAATCTTCACCAGTCTTTGCAGCACTTCCAGGAAAATACATACAATTCCTTTGGTAGCCTCTCCTCCCTTTATGCAACTGTTTTCTCCTTTTCAATCAGACAGCTGGTAAGAAAGTTTTGCACTTTAAATTCGTAACTGTCTTCCCTGTGGGCATGTGACGATGTCCTCATTGCATCATCTCTCCAGTCTCTCAATATTTTAAAAAAAAAGTTGGCTTACAAATGAGATCTTCGGAAAGGTGAGAGCAGGAACTGGTATTTCCACTTTTGCTCCTGGTTACATGCTGGGGAAGTAATTTGATGTGTTTGAAACACAGATGTTAGCATGTGACTGTATAAATAGGTTTGTCCAAGCTGGCCTGCATCCAGAATTATTGTACTGTGGCTATCCTAAGTACCTGAAAAAGAAACAGATACATATAGTGAGTGAAAGGAATTCCTCACAACTTAAAGTGACACTTATAGGCAAATGGTCAATTAGCTCTGTCATGTTAGATAAAAAGGAAGCACTATATTATGAGTATTTTATTTTCTAAAATGTATTATTTCAAATATTAAGGGTTACAATTTTTTTCGTTACGCTTCAGTTTTTCAAGAGAGAGGAAACAGGCCAAACACGGTATTGAAATAAAGTATAATTCTGTGAAGGAGATAAACGTAAGCTCTCAATCTAGGAAACCAGCTGTTCCGGTGGAATTGTGTACGAGCACATTTGTGGATGGAGAGCAGGAAGCCAGCCTGGATAGAGTAGGGTTTCTATCACACAAAAATGACAGTGATAAGTGAGAGAACAAGGGCACCTATAAAAAGATCCTGCAGCAACTGCATAAAGCACATCCTGGCACTATTAATGAATACAGAAGGGAGATGGGTCAAGAGCCTCTTTGCCAAAATAAATTTGGTAGTCTGCTGTTGGAGAGCAAGGAAGGAGCTCCAGGATCTCAAGAACATTTTATTAATAATTTTTTAGTCCAATAATTTGCTTCATCCCAGATGAGGCATCTGTTTCTCCCCTCTCATATATGGAAAGAAAAACAGATGATCCAAATGCAAGTGCTTTTTTCAGCAGCTTTTTCTTCCAGTTATTTCAAATCCAGCGTCAAGAGGAGCTGTTCAGGCTGCCTCCCTGTCATTCACTGCTCATACAGACACCTGTTTTGCATGAAGCTGTGCTGGCAGTTTTTGCAAGTATGTGAGCAGGGTCATGAAACATTTCTCATCGAGCTAGAAATGTTACTTTTTGTCACTGCTCTTCAAAATTCAAGTTTTCAAGCACAACAGAAGTTTTGGAGCCTGGGGGTGAGGGCCAAGACAGAAGCAGAGGCACAGGATTACCAGGAAGATGGAGAAGACAATATATAGGATGAATCATTAAATAAAAATATCCTTCTCTGTTGTTGGAGATGGATATAAAGGAATATTAGCCAGCAAAATGAAAACAATAATCAGTCAAGAGCATATGGTGAGCTTATGGAGGAAGAAAATGCTCAGCTGCTTTAATTTCCAGCTGTGACACCAGTGCTGAATAACAGCCTCCTAACCCAGAACACTTGCGTAGTCCTCGCTTTTTCCATTTCCCTAGACAAAAAACTAAAGCCCATTTCTGTGTCAAACACTTGCTAATGTATTATCTTGTAGCAGAAATGAGAAGTTGTAGAGAAAGCATTTTTCACGATGCATGCATAACATTTCATTTGCATTAGAAGGAATTTACCTTATTCAGCTTACTAATTACTTATTCGGCTTACAGATTATCTTTTCCATGCTCATAATATATACCTGTTTAAATCACTATGCCTAAATATGAAGAAATAAAAGAAAGCTGAAGTTGTGTATCTCATTTTACAATGGAGCTTACAAATTGTATGCTTGTGTGATCTGTTTGAGCTGGCTGTGTCTTGTGAACCATGATGCTAATTTCACATCTCAGTTATTGCAAAAATGCTAAATAAAGGGGATTTTAAAGATAACATTTTATCCTTAAAAATATTCATTTATACATATGGTAAAAATAATAAATCTAACCAGCTGAAAAAAGTGGTGGTTTCAAGTCAGCATCACCCACACAACTTCCATTTAAATCTTAATTAGTTTAGGAAGTCCTTCAAGCAGAGATCTTAATTGAAGCATTTTCTAGCATTCACCATCAGCCTCATCCTGCAGTCGATTTAGTTTTGCCAAGTAATACAGGGTTTGGCTTTAATTTTTGAAAGAATAGGAAACAAAAAGAATACCTACTAAAATGCACCTAAAATGAAGCATTTTCCCATCATTTGTATATTTTAGATAGTTCGTTCAAGTCAGCTGTGCTGTATTCTCCTCTAGGAATTTCATATCAACACAATATAGCAGCGGAAATCACAAAGAGGCTAGTAAATAGGCTAAAAATCCTTTTGAAAAAGGCACATATAATGCAGTTATCACACCCGTGAAGATTTATTATGGCATGTTTCTGTAAGTACCTTGTTCATCTTATGCAAATACGTTTGTCAGTACATACGCCTGCTGAAATATGATATATTACACAATCCTAACAGCATCCTAATTCTGATACCTTGTGACAGTTCGACTGTAAAGAAGAACCTAGAAGTCGTCTTAACGTTTCAAGCTCAATCTGAAAAGCTGAGGGATAAGCAATAGTGCGTGGAAGATATTCTGGACTCTGTGTGACCAGGGCCTGCGATACTGTGCAAGAAATTAAAAAAATACTTGGGGCTCAGGTTGTAGCTGATGAGGAAAACATCACACAACTATTAATATTATATATCCTCCAAATAAATACATGGCAAAATGATACTACACCTGTTTTTATGAACCTCCTGAATGAAAAGCAATCATTAAGGCCAACTGGAAAAAAAAAAAGGTTAAACAGAATTAATGAGATTTTTAAGTCAACAAAAACCTGAAGAGAGACACAGATAAAACATGTATCTGAAGTAAAGCCTATGAGGTTCTTTAGTTCATTCCCCTGTCATTTCAATACTGTACTTCTTTATTACAGCTAAAATAATAGGGAAAATACCTGGAAAGTAACCCCCTCTTAAAGTATGCTGTCTGGAGGAGCTGGAAGTGTCTTGTCGTATGGCAATTCATTCCTGCAATTATTGTGTGTACTGATACACGCACACAAACATCTAAAATGCACAAACAGGACAAGAGTTTAGGAAAAGTTTTCAAAGTCAGAGTTCTGACTTGCAAAATATGTGGTTTTCAGTAGCAATTTATGACAGAAAACCTTCACCTTTTTCCTAATGCTAGGGCAAGATTGCCCATCCTCAGCAAGAAGGCAATATGCAACTCCATTAAGATGAGCAGCTCAAACAAAGAAGGATATTAAAAAGTAAAAACCCCATCAACAACTGTGAGCTATTAGACTATCACACAATTAAGCTACGTTTAATTTTTTAAAGATTCAGTTACTTACATTACTGCCACTGGTGTAAATCTATCACAACCACAACTGCTGCTGAGGTTCCTTTGGCTATTTATTTTTCTTCAGTAGTGCCAGAGCATAAACGATTTCAACCTAGTCTTAGTTTAGGTAGGAAGCAGCAGCATTTAGACATGTTATTTAGGTCCTACTTTTAAAACGGAACGGGAAAAAAGCCCACCAAAACAAAAAACAAAAACCAGATTTATAACAAAATTTACAGGCTCTTCAGAGTTAAAGACAGACCCTGAGCCTTCTCAAAATGTAGGTGCATCAGAATTCTTCAAATCAGAAGTTCTAAAACAGGGATAGAAGTACCAGTAAAGAACTTCACTGCAAATTCTTCTATTCCCAGTAGCAGCACGTTTCTGTGAGGCATCCGTTACTTTCCGATGGGTGGCACAGCTGCCAGGAAGCATCTAGTGATAAATGGATACTTACCCATCAAAAAACCATTGATCAAGATGTACATCCTGAAACTACAGCCAGTCAGAAATAGGTCGTGGTTGACTACTCCCACAAAATCATTCAAGAATCTCCTAAAATCCATAGAAAAAAACAAGCGAACACAGGATTTAGTTTGAATTGAGCTAAGCGTTAGTTTTAGCAGGCTTTCCAGACACACTCTAATCCCCTGGGAATGCAGGAAGTTCACAAAACCAACACAACTGAGTACGCCACAGCTTATTATGTAAAATAACGGCAGGAGCGCAACATCAAACGTTGCGAAGGCCCCATGTGACAAATGTGCCTGTGTAGTGATTCTTCCGTGGCACAAATTAAGACGCACAACAAACTAACAGAGGTACGAGGGCCAATCCTTGTGCGGTGGCGTCACTTACTGCGGTGGCGGTGGCTCTGCAGCACAGCGGCTCCTCTCCACGCTCCATCCAAGGCCGACGAGCCACCCGAGCTCCTGCGGCACCGGCACAGGATGAACGGCAGCAGCTGAACGTGCCGGACAGCTCATGTTTAAGAAGATTCAAAAACTAGTTACTGTTGGTTTTTTGTTTGGTTGGGTTTTTTTTTCACTATTAGAATGTTCTGACAAACAGTACACCAAAAAGCCTCCTCAGCGTTAGCTCTCGTTGTTGGCAGATCTAGGTTTTGTAAGTATTGCTCTTTATCGTACCGCCAATCAAAACTTACTGAGAAGGGATCCCAGCCTCCACAGCACCGACCACCATCTCCACCAACTTATCTTTAATTTAAGACGACTGAACTCTTGGCCCCTTTGGAGCAGCAGAAATCCCATTGCCTGAGCAGGGCCAGGATACCATTGGAAGGGATTTCTTCCAAGTCTGAAGAGTTGAAATTCTTGGATTACACAAAATGAGAAACAAAGAGTTTTAAACGATTTATTTGATTTCTCCACATGATCACAGTTATAGTTTTACATCAATAGGGTCTGTTACTACTTACAAACAGAATGCATATTAAAATGAAAGCACTCCTTTCTTCCCCATAGTTACAAAAGGGGTCTCAAGCCTCCCCAGAACAGAAGCTTCTTGTAAGCATAATGTTTTTTGAAGTCTTTAAGAGTCTGCATCCAAGACCTAATTCTAACAGTTTAATACAACTCAAAGCTGATTTAAGTTCCTAGCAGGAGATAGGCAACCTCAAAGTGACTGCAGACTTATAGTAATACTAATTTACACACTATGTACAATTTAGAGAATTGTCTATTCCCCCTACTGGTCCCATTTCACCACCCCCTTTTCTCTTTTCCGAATTTAATCTTGTTATTGGTTCCACTTTTCTTTTAAATATATACACAAGAATCCATTTTGCAGGCAAGAAGTGCGATGGTATTTTACAACGGAACAGCAAAATGCATGCTTAACTGCAGAAAACACACAGCTTCATATGGAACAGCAAGTCAACACCTAGAGATTGTTTAAATATCTGCTGACTGTCTTTCAGCTCATTTTAGCAAGAAACAAGAGGCTTCTGCTGCATGCAGTACATGATGGGAAAATCATTCTACACTGTATGTTCGACTTGGGTTTTTTTTCTTTAGCAATACAAGACGCACGTTATATTAGGATGAACTGTTTTTTTTTTGTTTTTACATTGTTTTACATTTCATTCTTAACTTAAAAAAATAAAAATCCCAAATATATATAATTGATTGTTGTCCCAGAAAAGATTTTTGTTGCCACACCTTCATTCTTTACGTTTCCCTTTCATTTTTGTCAAATCAGCATTACCACTTTGCCACATCATTTATGGGAAAAGAGAAACATGGTCACTCTACGCAGTTCTGTACCAGTTTTTAATTGGCAAATGCATTTGAGAAAAAACCCTCTCCATTCTACTCCTGCCAGCAGGCTGAAAAAATTCATTTTCTGAAGCACCCGCAGTGTTACAGTACTATCAATTTCCTCCTCTAGGCATGACCCACACTGCTCAAAGCAATTGTTAGTCAAGGACGGAGTCAGAGAGGTTACGCTACAACCCGAAACAAGCGGCAAAGTTTTAAAGAGTTACGCTGACACAAAGACACATTTGTTTCTTTAAAGTACATACAAACACAGAGTCTAAAAAAATAGAAAAAAAAATCGAGTCCACTGTTTCTCCTCATTGACTGGAAGTAATAGGAGTTTACAAATACTGTGCTCTTATACGACCAGTTTTGTTTTTTAAACTAGCCTCAAAATGACCTGTGATTTTACACATGCAACTTAACGTGCCTGGAGGGCAGGCACAAACGCTTTCCCCGGGTGCACACTAAATCACGTGTACATGGGGTTTTTTGCATGCACGTTTGTGACGTCTCCTGAATATGTAACTGATTGCACATGGGAAATCAGTGGTCAAGCATTAAAATGTGGCTTACTGTGTAAGTTTAGAACAGTTACATGTAACTCTAATTTAAATGAATGAAAGGGGTTTTTAAACATAAAGCAAATGCAGATCTGGGAGATTTAACATCTTTGTTGGTAATTAATGCAGCTAGAGTCAGATTTTTCCCCTCCACTGCTACCGCATATTCTGTATTCCATACACAAGCAATGTTGCTCACATTATAACTCTGCATCTGAAACAAGTACAGGCTCCGTCACTCAGGGAAGAGGAGCATTCTTACCTCCGTTTGAATTAAAGGATGCGGTTTCTGAAAGATGTTTATACCTGAATGGTTCTTTATCTTTTCTGGAACAACCTATAAATTACAGTTAGACTCTACTATTGGTACAGATGTATGAAGAAAAGTCTACATATTGAAATATGTTATCACTTTACTTCAACTAATATCAACAGTAACACTGATATATTTTGCAAATATACAATATGTAGAGTGTAGCCTCACACTAATAACATTAGATGACATGCAGACAGTTCTACTTTCCCTTATAAGAACAGTATATATTTTTTTAAACTGCAAGGAACAGAGCCTCAGGGGACCCCTAGGAGCCCTCGTAAGGTAAGCCGCAGAATTTAGAATAGTATGAGTGACATTTAAAAAATAATAACGTCGTTACTAATTTTATTTTCTTTTCATGACGATAATTTAGAGGAGAAGGAGCAGAAGGGGAAAACATATTGCACATGTGTGAAACAAACGTGGACAGCTCTAAACAAAAGGCTAAACTCTAGATTGCTGTATTTGCTCTCTGTGGAGGTTAACAAAGTGCTCAGTTCGCAGTTTTGCTGGTATTGTGATATCAATGGTATGAAAGGGAAAAAACGACTCAACCTCTTCCCCCTCCCCCCCAGTATTACAGATGCCATGAGCAAGCCAATACGAAAAGTCACCCTCTTGTTCTCAGGTTATTATTCCTGACAACGGTATTACTGCTAAATAGAACATCGACTGGTTGTTATTATTTATTACTTTTACCCATCTCACACTGGAACTTTTTGCTCATCCTCTTCAAGGTTTGCTTTTAGGCTGGTACAGTTTTGCAGTTGTGATTCCTTTGTCTCTACTGTTTAGGTGTAAAGTCCTTGCAGTGGCTCAAAATGCTGAAACTACAAAGTAGGCGCCATGTATAACTTTGTACAGGATTTGGGGATAAAAATTGTATATAAATTTGCAAATGGTTTGATTACAACACATAAGCAACAACAGCACAGCCTGTTTTTATGTGATGTCTTGCAACTAACTGGACTATGGAAGTGAGGGTTTGAGCATAAACTCAGCCTGCTGAGTGCTGGGTACTTTCAAACTAACAAATGTGATGAGTAAAAATGGTGAAGCCACTTTGTTGCTAGCACATGGCTACATGGAATTACATTTTTTAAAATATATATATTTATATAAAAACCCTATACTAAATTCTAAAACAAACCTTCAAGTTTTAGAGCACTTCCACCTGGAAACACTCTGACTAGAATTCAGCTTCATTGGGGGTAAAAATGAGAAATTATGGTAAACGGGAAACAAAGTAGCTGAGAAAGATGGAAGTTTGCCATTTTCATGTTTGAGATGAATGTTTTTGCAGTGTATACATGCACCTGTTGGAACTCTTCATGTGTGTTCGTTAAATCGTATGCATACAAAAGAAATGTGGATCATGTAAGTTCACAGTTATCACAGCCTTTAAAGTGTCTAAGAATTCGTGTGACCGACTGCTGGTAAATGGCCATCCTACATTGCTACGGTATAATTACTGCATCTTAACGAGTTTGCTTACCTGAAATAGCAGAGCAGTTATAATACTGATTACGTATGATACTATCGTGTTAATAAAATAAGGATTTATACAAAGCAGTATTTGACTACAACATTTAAACGCTATGTTACTTGGCACATTTAGTAATGATTGCTTAGAAATCTTTAGTAAGTCCAGAGGACTTTCGATGAAAATACTGAGACGTCTGAAATTTGTTTCTAACGTTTAATATTTTTGGTCTACTCTCTCATATACTATTCATCTATTATACTGTCCTATCAAGTAAGTGGAATTCCTTGTAAGGTCTATATTGCTAGTTTTGTGGACTGAAAAAATTTCTTTCCAAGCACAAATGTTAACTATACAGTATATATATATATATTTATATGTATATATTTATATTATATAAAGTTTACTTATGTACTTTCATCAACCATATCAGGTCTACTTTTTTTTTTTTTGCCCATTGACAATAAAAGAGCAAGAACGCAACACTTGGTTCTGTATCACTTTTTTCCTTTTTTCATAGACTAAGTTTTTATGATGCACGTAAAACTGTCGAGGGATTTGGTGTAAAAGGTAGCTTTACTCGTATTCAGCAAGCAGCACGTTTACAAGGCAGTTTGGAAATAAGAACTAACCAGATGGTGTCTGTCAAGTGGATAAGTAAAACCAGTATTGAATGTGCTAACTTGAATTATTTTATTCGGTGGCAGCAAGCCTGTAAGCTCACGCGACTCCATTACATTGTCTGCCTAGGTAAAAACTGACGCTACGATTTGTTGCTTCCCCTAAGTGCCTTTGTAACTCGGTTGAAAACTACAGCTCTGCGGAGGGCCAGGCCGCCCTAGACTATCGTGCTGATGCCGCTGTGTTTGGGCTTAGTGCTGGCGGAGGTGGCGGGGGGCGGCGGGGGCCCGTGGTGGTGCTGGGCGTGCGGGGGGTGAGGCGCGTGGGCCGGGGGCGGGTGGGGAGCGTGGCCGTGCTGCGCGTGGCCGTGCTGCACGTAGGGCGCGTGCTGGGCGTGGGGCACGTGCTGGTGGTAGGGGTGCGGGTGCTGGAGGTGCTGGGGCGGGTGGTAGTGGTGGTGGTGGTGGTAGGGCGGCGGGTTCTGCAGGTGGCAGTACTGCGCGTGGTGGGCGTGCGGCGCCTGCCCCTCGGCCGGCCCTGCGTGGTGCATGGCGGGGGGGTGCTGGGGGTGCTGCTGGTGGGGGATTGCTGGGGGGTGCGGAGCCTGCTGGGATGAGCCGGAGGGTGGATGGCCTTGGGAAGGTGGCTTTCCCCTTTTACTACCAAATAAGGAACCTAGGAGTGAGGAGGAGTTAGGCATAGTCTGGTGAGGGCGAGATGGACACTCTCGGGTTGATGTAGCTCTTCGGCGCATGTGAGGACTGCTAATGATGGACCCCTAAAAAGAAATTAATAGAAATAAAAATTAAAAAAATCTTAAAATGTTTAAAAGGAAAAGTTCACACTGACCCACAACTCCTCCTTCAGTGTTCACATGGGTGGACTACGTTAAGAGTTCTAGGAAAAAATTTATTTCCACCTTCTCTAAGTTGCCAATGAGGCATTCGTGCCCTTCCTGGGATATTTTAAGCATTAGGTGGCTTTTTTCTCTCAGTACTTAATATCAGATGGTATGACTTTAATTAAGAAAAATGTCACGGAAGAGTAACATAAGACTTAGGAGTGTGTTTTTAAAGGAAAAATACATTTTAAAGTACTGTAAAAAATACCATACTTGACTTTTTACAACAAAAAATAAAACTACATTAAATTCAACCTAGATAGTTAAACACACAGCAGCAAATATTACACTTACAATTCAGATTTCAAAACAGTATTTTAAACTTTTTTTTTAATAGTAGTTTTTCCACTACTATATGCCGCAGTGCTGCTTCTCAAACCTACCTCTGAATTATGTGTTAAACGGAACCACACCATTTTTGCCACTAAGGTTTCTATGTGATTGTGTTCTTCTGACCTGCGGTCCAACCTCATTTGGCCTGGAATGGTGTATTTAATTTCTGGCAGTTTGGGGGTTGTATTTTTTAAAAAGACTTATGGGACACGACAGTACTTAGGCAAAGTGTGCTAGATTTAAACTGCAATCTACCTAAAGCAAACACAAAAGAAAAAAACAAAAAAAAAAAAAGAAGAAAAAAAAAAAGAGAAAAAAATCTGCAAGCTGAATTCAGAGACATGAACAGTATATATATAAATGGTTTGAAGATGAATGAAATCTCATGAAATCCACATTGAATTCACCTATCTTAAGAATTTTTTTCCTCCCATGCCCCATCTGTGCAATTCCATGGTGTCATGACTGCATACATTTAGCAATTTAACTTGAAAATAAGCAATGGGAATGGTTGAGCATGAAAGTCAATAGTTGTAGCTAAATACCAAACAGCAAGAACAGTGTACTTGGTAACAAAGAGCAAGTGGGCTTTTAAGCTGGGACCAGACTGAAATGGTGGCAAAAGGACACATCATATTCATTGAACCATGCTTGCAGGAACAAAGGGAACAAGGTTAGCTCAAACCAAAAATGGCATTGGTCTAGAACAAGCTGTCAGTGCTTTTTAAGCTGGAAGAATACGGAGTGAGTAGCCTAGGCATGCATTTTATTTGAGGCAGGCAGGTTATATGTTAGAAGAAAAAAGAGCAAAAAAATATGTATATAAAAGAAAGGTTTGAAATGCACATCATCACATCCAGCTAGACATCAGGAACTTCCTACTTACTTCCATATTGCTGTCTAGCGATCCTGCACTGCTGCGTCGCCCACGCTTGCCTGCCCAGGACATGCAACACCAGAGATTAGAGACTGAGACAAGACCCGGGTGAAAAACAGCTGCTGGCCCTGCGCCGCTAGCGGGGGCTCTACACACAACTAGAGGGGCTGCGGGGGACGTGGCACCGCACCGGGACAGCAGCTACTACGGCAGAAACCGCGACTTTTAAGGCCATTCGTTCAGATATATTAAGTTTCTGTACCTGACTAATGTTTAAGAGGTATTGTTGTTGTGAATCCAACTAGCATTAGCGGGGTGTGATTTTTTTAATTTGTACAACTCCTAAGGTACACGTCTTGTAGTATCTATATTTAGTTGTATGGTTATGGTGTTGACCAGCAACAATTTTAAATTGTCCAATTTCCTGGAATCTAATTGTCTATGAAGTTTCTTTCTTTAAAGACTGGTAACATATATATATATTTGTGGGGTGGTATTAATTTAAATACAAAATATTGGTGTATTCTGAACTTCAGTGTGGGGGATTGGTGAGGGGCATCAGTTTCATCATTTCATTTTCAGTTTTGAACATCAGTGGATTTCATATTATCTTCTTTCATGAGGTTTTAAAACACTAAACTTAATTTTTTATCAATAAATCTGGAATCTGTCTTGACATTATGGCTAGGTTTTGTTTGTTTAGCTGTGCAGTGCTTGATCTTTAAGTATGATGGATTTGTTCTCCAGTATTCTCAAATTGCCAGACATTTGCCTAGAACTACACACAAAACACCCGATGGTTCGCCTGAAGAGCCAGAATATGTCAGTAGCTATATATAGGACACAGGATCCCAGATTTTCTCTCTCATTTCCCAGGAAGGAAAACAGCGTATGGCTGCAGTGGAAATAGATGTTTCTGCAAGGATAGCTTCTTGAAAATTGCTGTGCAATGTTTCCAAATACTTTACCAGCAGGGCGAATAAGCAAAGCTAACCTTTGAAGAGTGGTCAGGTTCTCAAAGCTTCTCTAAAATCTGCGTGTTTTCAGAAACCTACATTTTCTCCAGGCTTCCTCCAAGGCCAAATATCAAAGACGATCTCCGCCCTGCACTGGTACATTGCTGCCTTCAGAATCCAACACTGTCACGGGTGAACTGAGAAGAATGTGAAGGTTTTGGCCTCATTGAACCTCCAGAAGCCCAAAAGGCAACTGGTATCAGAGCTAAAGAGAAGCACTTTGGGGCCGGCTGGTAGGTGGGACACAACAGTGATTGCTGGGAGCTTCACCCTTACTTCTTGACGTATCCTCTCATACACCAATTTAGACTATCCCGAAATCTTATGAGATCGGTGTCATCTAAAAATACCATCTATGGGATCCATAAGCAGAACTGTGACCTGGTTGGCCATGAGATGCTGCCCTGCAACACAAGTCTCTCTTAAGAGCTACAGTTCTGGTTAGACTACTGGAACATTTCTCATTCTCTCTTTATCACCGAGAGTTACTGTCCAGTACAAACCCCTCTGTGTTGACATTAAATTGAGGGGAAGGTGTTTGTGGTCAAGGTGTTTTGTTCAGCTTGTTAAATTTGTTGCAATTTTGAACAATTCCCCTAGAGAGGCTCTTTATCAAAAGCTTGGCGGTTCATCTCTTGCTGCAGTTTTGGCCTCATCAAAACCACGACTGTACTATCTTACGAAGCCCCCAAGAAAAACTGGTTTTGATAAACTCTTATTTTTACTGCTAGTCAGGCTTCGATATTTTTCTGCTTTGCTAACAGGATTAGTACTGATGAACACACAACTCTTGCTTGCCAATACAAGAACACAGCGGAAGAATGCCATCTCTTAACTTAGCAGTCAATATCGCAAATAAGGCTGAGAGTTGCCACAAGTCACTACATGTGGCCAAAAATGAAGGAAACCAGGAAAATCTAATGCCTTTTGCACACAGCAAAGTCTCTAATAAAGTAACTATGAACATGGTATATACACAAGATTTATGGACAGAGACAGATTTTTGCTTAGAATAACTTCAGGGCAAAGTAGTACTAGCAAAGCCAAGACCAAACAGAAAGCCCTACTTAAAATGCCTTTAATTTCCCTGAGACAGGCACTATCACAATAAAGAGCGCTTTGTTTAGTTTCTTAAAAACAAATGGAGCCCAATTCTGTACTGGCCTACAACATGATACGAAAGCCGTTAAGGAAACCTGCCAAAGTGTGTGTATGCGAGACTATTCTCTGCTCTTCCCTCTCAAAAAGGTTTTCCTAGAGCGTCCAAATGCATCTCAAGAAAGTGGTGACTCTCAAGCAGAACTGTATGTAAGCACAGCTCTGTACTCGTGTAATAATTAACAGCTGTGATATAAAGCACGGTGGTATTTATCAAATCTGAAGACCAGTTGTGCTCAATCTACTCTGACCTACTTGAAATTTTTAAGGATGTAAGACTGAAGGCCTTTTTATTCTTATAAAATTAAATTTCAGTTATCTTTTCTGATTCATTCCAACAATTCATTGATGTTAGACAGGAATATTCCTTGCCAGAAGTTATCTTTAACTTACATAATTACACTATGTCCCATAATTATAATATGTCCCATAGATGTACATGCATTATATAGGACTAAGAATATTCCAAATTTACAGCAGAAACAGTAAATGGCCAAAATATTTTTACAAACTTAAATATTCCAAAAGAAAATATAGAGTTTCATTCATAAAAATCCATTCTACCTTGCAGAAACTGATCTCACAGCTGTGCAGATCATTACATTAAGTATAAATACTTCTCACTGCTACCCTCTATTTCTTGAAACCCTGTTCTATGCCAGTGAGTTACATTGATATCTAAACACTGTATTACGAGCTGGCTTTGTATGTCTGGGGGAAAGGTTTGGAAAAGAGTTCTAAAGAAAGGTTTCAGTAAAGCAAACGAATGTAGCAGCTCTTCCATGTTATACTTGCCTCCAAAGGCTGCAAAACCGATACCCCCAGCAGCCGCAGAATCTGTAATCATCTGCTTACTGAGCTTACAGCTCTTACCCAACCTGACTGGCTCAAAATTATCTAAACAATATGCTCTAATTGTTACTTTAGAGAGACCACTTTCCAGGGTAAAAAGACTCCGTGTAACCTTCCTATTTTCCCGTTGGTTTGGGGGGCAAAACTGGAAAACTCTGTCTCTTCCATAGGACAGAAAAGCTGTTGATACAACGGCGTTTACTTACAGTGTGGGTTGTCTTGGTACAACATACTCGTAAAATGGTTTGATATTAACATACGCCCATCACAAAAGACTTGATTCATACAAATCTGGTTTATTTTTAAAAAGCAGGAAATTCTATCATACCCATTACTGTTGCTATTCCATTGAAGAATGGGAGATATAACAACAGTGACAAGGGAAGAGATGGGAAAAAATCTCTCCCTAATTGTAAAGCTCTTGTAAAAAGCGAGAAAAAACCTGCAAGTGTCCTACACAGCGCTGCAAAATCCACGGGAGAGAAAGGAGAAAATAACCGAGTAACCCTGCCTGCATCAGGGAGAGCCCAGGGACTGCCCCATCCCATCACAGATGGATTCAACAGATTAAGGGAGGCTGTAATTGCAACAACTCAGGGTATTTTTAAGGGGATTACAATGCAGAGAAGTTCCACAGTCTTTTCCATTACATTTTGGGATATAGGAAATTTTAAAAAAATACATTATGAAATTGTGAAAAAAAAAAAAAAANGTAGAAACATTTAAAAAGTTAAAGGTTGATGACTGAGATTATATGCAATATACAAATAGCATTATTTTAATTCTGGAACTACTGTATGGTTTTGTTTCGGCCTTTTTTTTTAGTAGCCTCTACTGGTCTGTGATTGTTTTGAGATAGCTTAGGGGATTACAAGACAATAGTAACCATTATACCATCCTGCACTTCTGTGCAGATTCCAATATTACACGGGTATGCCAGTTGTGTATTACTGGGGAAACCCATCAAACTACAATTTTTAAACCAGTGCAGTGTGTAAATATTATTTCCACTTTACAGGCTAAAGATTGGGGGGGAATAAAGCGTCATCTCCACAGGTGCTCACCCTGTAAACTCAGTGTGAAAGCACTGGGTCCCCCAGCAACTCCAGGCCACTGGAATGCAGACTAAGCCTAAAATCCGGCAAGAAATCTGAGAGATCCAGAATCAGAAACACAACCAGTCTGATCCCCCATGCTCTGCTTCAGCCACCAAATCATTCTTCCCACCCACTAATGGCCACGCCAGACTTCACACTCTTCACACCTTTCTGTAAACCTACTTATCATGTAATTGTATATGGAGTAAGTGGTGAAATGTCCAGAACTCTGTAGGACCCTGTAAAACTCAGCTTAACTACATTAAAATTTGTCTGTCTTCTAATAACTTTATCTAACTGTCAATCCACAATGGACAATGCTATCTTTAAAACCACGAGAGCCTCATGCACATCCTTTTTGCAGTTATGATTTAAGCTATTGTGGGAAATGCATGGAAGAACAACCGTCAGAAAGCGATTCCTGACTTTGTTTCCCGACAGAGAAACCTTCCCTTTCCTTACGGTTTACAGCTTAGGAGTCAGAATCATTCAGGGTATCAACATTCATTAGATCTAAGAAGCTTATGAGTCATCACACTTTTCCAAGAGAGAAGTTTAAAGTCACTTTCCACAGCCACCATTTACTACTGCAATATCTGGTAGAGAGTAGTAGACTGTTTTCTTAAATGGTTTTGTCATATAGCTGTGCAACCAAAATGCTGTTCAATCAGATTTCCCCCTCGCTGAATAAATATTTTAAAATTTTCAATTTGTTTTTGCAATGTCCATTGGTCAATTATCTGCCTTACTGCATAAATAGGCAACCAGGCAATTTTCTCATGTTTATTTGATTTATTTCTGTTCAAATGTAGAAAGGGACTCTGAGCATCCACTTTTATCATGCCTTTTCCTACAGAAAGACACACAGCCACACACGGTCCTGCTGCTCTTGTTCCTCCTCACTTTGATCCTGTGTTTCAACCACAAACAGAAGACTTGAGGCAACCTAACTCCGTACTCTTGGAGAGCTGCACTGTCTCGCTAACAGAAAGAGATGTCTTTGTTTTTCTACGGATCATCTGTCCTATATTAAAACCAAAGCAGCCTCACATGCAAGCTATCCACTGAGAAAAGGCAGAAAAAGACATGTATAATCTCATTAAAATGACACCAAATAACAAAGCAAATCATAGGTATGTAATTTCTCAGGTCAGTTGCACTGCACAAGAGCAAACAGAAACTCTCCATAATTCTCAACTTGTTAAAGTTAAAATTAAGTTTAGTTGGGTTTAACAAACTCATTGATAAACCCTGCGGTCCGTGAGTGATTTCTACTTTTTATTATGGACAAAAGTTATTTTTAGTAATAAGCATGCCAATTGTAGGCATGCCCTGTTGAAATGTGAAATGTTTTCATGATTAGAAATACTTGTTTATTGCATAAAATCCATAACATGAATTTAAATATATGGCAATGTTCGAAAGTCAGGGATGAAAAATTCCCATGGGATGAAAAAAAATAATGAGAAATCACATTTCTGGGGACGGATATCCACTGAACTCACATATTCAACAATATGCTAGTTCTCACTGTCATGAAATAAAACCAAAACAACAGAAAAGGATGATGGAAGTATCCTCAAATCGGAGATATGATAGTGGGGAAGACTAGTGCCTTGATCTAAAATCCATTGAAGCCAAACAAGCACCAGTATTCAAACTCAGCCTGATTTTGGATCAAGGTGCTAGGTCTTTTTAATGAAGCAAATGGATCTATGAGTATGAAAGCCTAAACAGAGAATAAAATAATTGAAAGAGCTCACTTTTACATATTTGTATGCACACACATATACCCACAAAACACAGGTTATAATTCCAGTTTACAACAATTTTATTATTGCAGCATAGCAAAAAGCTCTTCTTTAGTTAAAAAAGGAAAAATACGTAGTGTCTACTACCAAAGATATACATAGTATTGAAATTATGACTATACTGTAAATCATCACTGCAATTAAAAGAACAAATCAGAGTATGCAACACAGACTATGAACTAAAAAAATAATAATTTTTTAAAAATATAGTTTCTACTATCCCCAAAAGTTCTTTCTGAATAGTGGGCATGGTGTTTAGATATGACTTCTTGCAAATGACCGGAATCCCATTTAACACTGAACGACAATGTTACTACCCATGGTAGCCTGTACTATATGGGTGTGCCAGTTGTGTATTACCAAGGCAAACCATAGTATAAAAACGGCTTTTCTTTGGCTAAAAAATCACACCGCCACTCCTTTCCAGTCTTTAGCAATATTAATCAGTTAATAAATCTATAATGCACATCAGTGGTTTTGTGGGATATCAGTATTCTTTTCTACTAGGGCTCCCTTATAATTGCCAATAGTATTTCACAACAACCTCTTTTGCGAGAACTGGGAACTATATCTTGAGTTACAAAACAATAAAAGAGCATCAGGGACACACTGTATCTGAAAGACATAGCTCTAGGCAGAATTTAGCAGGGCTTCACTCAATTTCATTCATCAATGTGGTAACACAGGTACGCTTGAGCACAAAATACACAGAAAGCGGTCATTACACAGAGACCAGTTTCTTTTCTTTTCTTTCTAAGCCTATTGTATGAAGGGGAAGAAGCAAAAGGGCCAAAAAAAAGAAAGGAACACTAAGTGGGTTACTCCTAGCACAAGTCAACCTTTTTTTTTATAGAACACTTACGATTTCTCCTCTGTCTTCACTCTCCTTTAAAAGTATACATAGCAATCTACAATGGTTTAAATGCTTTCAAATAGTGGCTGCTTCATAGAACAAGGGTAAAAAACAAACAGAAATTAAACACGAACTACCAAAGAGGAGCTGTTTAGAACGGCTGAAGTTTCAGCATGCCTCGTTGTGCCAGCCCAGGGCGAGCGGGGCCGTGTCTGCGCTTACCTGCTTCCGACAGGTCCCGCAGGGAGCTGCTCAGCGCGCTGCGCTTCAGCCCCTCGCCGCTGGCGTAGCTGTCGTCCAGGCACGCGCGGTTCAGCGTCCCGTTGCCAGAATCCTTCTTCAAACTGGAGCACTGAGACATGCTGGGACGCACCACTCCCTTCTGCTTCTCTAGCTCGGCTGAAAGGAAGAGAAGCAATTTGCAATTTGTATTTCTCGAGACGGCAACATCACGATTTCTGTATGCGGTCCCCTGTTGTTGTGAATAATAGATAGGAGCTCGTTTTGACACTGTTAAATGCCAGAAAAGAACTTCAACCCTGCACTAACAGCTTTACACTACGATGTACAGGATGAAAGGCTATTCCTCTTTTGCAAACGCAGAAGATAAAATTCCATGTTTAGACACTCATGTAACTTCCAGCAAAATACATCAATTTGTACTGTGGCGACCTAATTTAGAGAGTACAGGAATATGAACACAGAAACGAAGAAGAAACCTATTTCAACAGCCATCACCGAGAATTTTGGAGTAATGTAAATTATCCCTAAAATTCTTGCTGGAATTTATACTACGAATTACAAACCCATCTCTCCTTTGGCCATTGCTATTTGCAGTTTGTCCAGGCTAAACTGCCACTGCAGCTATACTGCAGTAAATAATAGCCAATGAACCTGGCTGGGCCTTAAGATATATTTTTTTTCCTCTTTCTAGAATCAAAGCCATGAAAAAAACTCACATTATTTTGAACTTTTTAAAAGTTCTAATAGTTTATACACATACTGAAGATCTTCTTACTTTGATTAGCTTGAAAATGCTCTATTATATGTACCTTTGTACTTACACTCTATTCTGTGCTTTTCCATTTCTTGAACCTCTGCAATTGATTCCCTCAAATCATCTGTAAACTTCTTCCTGTCCTGAGGATTTGGTGCATTGAAATTTATTAGTACTTTGATATCTGCTCCTGGAACAGCTGACGTGAGCCGGATACCATTGGGATAATCTAGAAGAAAGAGTCAAGAAAAACTAAGCTCTGGTTATTCCAAATACCTTTTTATAAAACAAAAAAACCCACCCACAACTGAAGGCCTTTTACTCATATTACCATATTCCCCATATAGGAAATAAACTCAGAGAAATAAGTTTGCAGGCACAGAATTAGAATGAAAATCCCTAAGATACATTGGAACTGCTTAATTGTCAAGATATGGAAGAAATACTGAAAGATAGTATTTGTGCAGCTGTTACCCTTAAGGTTCAATGTATAATAGAAATGAAAAATCCCAGAAAAAAAAAGGCATAATTTTTTTCTCATGGAGCAGATCCTCTTGCCCCTTACTCAGTTGTGATCAAACTTTTGCTGAGTAAAGATTACTTGAATACATCTGAAGTACTAGAAACTGCCCTATACATTTAATTCAATATTTGCAGGAAGACAAACACACTAGCATGTACACCTTCTAGTATTTCCTATTAGGTTGTGTTCCCTAGACATCCTACTTTCATTTTTTCTTTGTAAAAAAAGAAACAGATAAAATTATCTGTTAAATTATATACCGAGGAATTAAAATGGGTGAGTTTGTCTTTTTTTTTCCTCTTTGGCCCATATTCTGGGCATCTGCACAACAAAAGGCAGATTTTTCAGCATAATGTCTTGGCCTCTTTTCTAGCTGCACATCTGAGAAAGGAAATTTTAACAGCTGGTCAAAAATATCTTCTGGTTGCATTTACAGAAAGATGGCTTATAATGAAGATACAGTCTGCTGTAGAAAACAGGATCAGCCCTCGCTTGAAGCACGGACCTGTAGAAAGGGGGTGTCAAAACCCCTCAAAATATGCACTCTAATTCACCATGTTTTCTTTTACTCAACTGCCTGACCTTATTGGTTTGCTAAAGCTCTCAAATATTTACTTAAGTATTCAACCTGAAGTTCCAGTGCTCCCATGTTCTAAAACTCTGAACAAGGAGATGATGTAACGCAGTCTTCTCCTTAAAGCCGTTAGGTTTCAACAACACACAGACTTAAAACAGTGAGAAATAAATGCCCATGCTATATTTTTTTCAAAGGCTACCTTCACTTCCAAACCAGATTTGCAACTAAAAAGTGAAGCAGGTCCATTTACCTTTCTCAGGTGGAAAAAGGAGCCAACTACCGCAAGATTTTGACTGAAAATGTAAAATATACTTCCCTTATGGTCTATTTATTTACTAGAGATACATGGCATTACTTTCCCTTTTGGAGCTCATCCATCCCTCAGTATAATTTACTTCTGTCGTTAGAAGTCAATTCTTCTATCACCAATTCGGCCGTTCTGTCCAACCTCACCAGCAGTCAGACCAATATTTTCATTGCTTCTGCTTTAGTGACACTCAATGTTATTCACTGGAAAGCAGCTGATCGTGACAGCTGCTACACACAGATGTACTGAACGGCATGATGGCTCTGCCCAAAATCCCCCAGAGCTTGCTGGGGACAGGGGAAACCAAGAATAGGAATTTTACAAACCAGAGGGGAAGAATATTTATCTTTCCCAATTGGAAAATACCGTGGTTTCACCTGACAGGCACCCATATTAGAAATACAACCAGCTCACCACAGTGAATTCACCTCAGGAGCCCAACTGGGTCTGCTCAAGTGTCTCTTTTAAAATGCCTCCAGTTCACTGGGAAAAGTCCAACCTTTTACTCCTAGTTCCTCTATAGATAATTTTATGTTTACTTGAATAGTGTTTCTACTTAGCATGCTCATGTGATTTTTATTATTTAAAAATTTATTTAACTTGACATCAGAGGAATTATATATTCTTCTATTTTTAGTAGAATCCAGAATAGAAATATTTGGCTTTCATCTCTAAAAATGAATTTTGTACCATATACTGTGTGCACAAGAGAGAGAGAACAAATGTGTATGCATACAAATGATCTGTAGGATACATTGCTGCTGTAAGCTCCACAAAATCCTCCCTTTTGAAATCTCCAGATGCTTTGACTCGGTAACAGCGACTGCTTGTGAGTGAGCTGAGCACTGGAGCACATTCTCAAGGACCAGCAAACACTGAGGACTTTCCACAACAGGAAAGCACAGAAACTACTGAGTGTCACACTGTCCTGTAACCAATTTATCCTGAAGGTCAAGGTTTGGTTCACAAACCATTACGCCAGGTCAAACAGACTGTCTCCCTCTGTGCCACACAACCAGCTGTGCTCGTCTACGTTATTTCTGATGCAGCCTCTGGGCTTAAAACCCACGCGAGCATTAGCGAACTATTTTATTTTGTTGGGTTGTTGTCTGCTAAGACTCAGCTTGACAAGCATTAAAGATAAAAGGAATATTGGATTGATGTAGATCACAACTGCCACAAACAGAAGGTGTGAGAAAATACGAACTTTAACCCAGACTCTCTGCTTTATATTTATATTTGAGTGACTATACATTACCTAGGCACAAAGTTATATATAAATCAGAAAAATAAATTAAATAGGGGTTTGAATAAAACACATCACTAGAAGAGTGTCATTATTTATTATCATACATTCAGTTCCAGATAACTGAGAGACAGCTATAACATGTTTGTTTCTTTACAAACATTCTATTATTTCAGAGCATTCACAAACAACACATTTGGCTCGATTTGGCTTCTAACTACAACCAAAAAAAATCTAACAACAGTCTTGCTGTTTCAACCATCTTGTTTTAAACTTTAGGGCTAAGTTATTCCTCAGTTCGGAAAGAAGTCCTGTCCATCCCTTTCACTCACACAAGTTCTTATTTCATTTTATTTATAAATAAAATGGTCATCTAGAAAGAGAGGAAAGACTTACACTGGTTCTCAAAAAGAAGAACTTGCATTCCATAGAGGGAGAAGGACTGTCGAAAACTGTACGTGACTGAGTTCTTCTTCTTTTGAAAAATCTTGGTCACCTGAAAGTTATCAAATAAAGAAAGTTAAATATCCCTTTTACCACAGGTATTTGTGGAAAATTATTGTTCTTAAGAATTAGCATAAGAGGAATACTTTTTTTGGTCAGTTTTACTAGAACTGACAAATTTGGTCTGTATTACTCCCCAAACAGTTTGATGAAACCACTGAGATCTGAGTAAGTAATAAAAAACAACAGAAAACTTGCAGCCTGAAGACAACAATGTCCTGTCATTTTATATCTGAGTTCACGTTTAAAACTACGAGCTTATACTCACAATCAAAAAGATTAATTTTTTTAATTTACTTCCTGGTTTTAAGGTCTGAAGATATGTAAAAATTACATACAATAAAGCTGTGCATCTATAGCGTGCCTTTTTTGTAAAAAAGCATGAATTATTTAGTTTAGTTCTTAGTTCCCAAGTAACGGCCAAACACATTCCAAATAGAGTGCAATGAATTTTCCTATTTTTAAGAGTAAATCAACCAAGTAATTGCTACAGTCTTGTATGTCTGTTTTTCAAAAGACTGAGTCAAGTCAAATGCACACTAAATTAAAGTCAACTGTAAAATGTATTTCAACATATTCCTACTTCAATTAATAAACATGTCTGATTCATATAACATGTGGCGAATACAAAGTGGTACGTATTTTTGTTTTTCTGCAAGTAACTTGAATTCATTATTCACAGAATAAAGAATGTCTCCATTTATCCATTAGGAAAATGGGTAAACTGGAGGTATTTCTCGCTCTTTACAGTAAAAGCTATTGCATCAAATTACTTTCTTACACTAGAGTGTAGAAACGAATAAAAGGTTTCAGTTTAAAAGCAAATTATAAGTAATAAAGAAAATTAAGAAAATTTAAATCTGAATCATCCCAAGATTGTTGAAGTACAGAGTAACAGGTGATAGGTATTTATTTTTAGGAATGCTCATGCACTCGATTGCCACGGATTTAAACAGAGACAGGCAGTCTATCCACCTGGAAGTACCTACCACAAGGAGATCATTAAATAAAAATATTTCTCGCTGGTGCAATCCGAGCTTCTGAGGTTTATTTGGATCTGGAACTTCGAACAGCCTACAGTAGCAAACAAGCCTCCGGTGGGGTAGAGAGAGGACCTATAATCATACAGAAGTTCTTGGTGAATATAACAATATTTAGCCACGAAAGAGCACCTTTCATATCCAGAGTCTTTTTTTGAATACTTCAAATATTGTTACCTCTAGGCCCATTAGAATTTTTCATCAAAGGACCAACAATAGGAAAATATTTATAGGGCACAAACCTGCATGACATTCAAACTTCATCAAAATTCTGCTATAAAATATTCTCTAACAGCTTGCCTTCCTGTCTATGGATGCCAATGAAAGTTTTACTGGGGATAGAGTTTTACTTTGTGAAACAATAAAACCTTCAAAGAACTTAAGATAAAGCAAGTGGGAGCTCAAAGCAAAAGATGTTTGCTTTCCTGAGCATTTTCACATCTCTTTACTAGAAGAAAGGATGCAAAGCGACTGTAGCTTTTGTGAGATTAATATACTGATGTTGTAGATTATGTTTTGTCAGCCACTGAATTAATGCAATCTAATCATTCTCCAACACCAAGGAAATGGTGGCATTGGAAAAAGTAAAGGCATTTTCAGGCTGGCTGATTTTCTCATGCCAGCAAGAAAACCAAGAATAATTTTCCATTTTCTTATTTGAAATGTCTGCTGAAGCTGCTGTTTCCAACCCAGTGAGACTTCCTTTCTTTCAAACACAAATGATGAGATCTTGTCAACAGTATTAAAAGAAAACCTTTAAACTTAAAGATTGGAAGCAAAGGGGGTTCTTTGTTAACTAAACATATTTCATTTATGTATTACATTTATTTATGATTCCTGATTCTGCATGAGAATTATAAGATTCACTAGGCAGAGTAAAACAGTCAAAGACTCTCAATGCTGCTTCTTCCTCTGCAGGAGACAAGGTGGGCAAAGGAAAAAAAAAAAGAGGGGAAAAAGAGTTTTGGATTCACCATCTGCCTTATTGGTTATCAAGTAATTTGGTGAGATTCCAGTTTTTCCCCAAAATCCAGTGATGACTATACTAATAACAGATAAAATGCTAATAGCATTTATCTATAGCAGTAGCTTAATTACCTTCCCTCAGCTTGCAAGGAGAAGGTATTTCAGACAAAACCTGAGGTGCTGTAAAGGAGCCAGAGTGTTGAAGAATGCTGGAGAAATCACTGGTTTCTATTTTCAGGCTGCGTGGGTAACTGAACCGCTTCCCTGGGCTCTCAGTGGGCAGCGGCAGGAATAAGTGGGCTGTGTTCTCATTCTCCCCTACCCCCAGTTTCCCCAGCACGGGGCAGCCTGAGATTTGCTCCAGCGAGACCACAAACCCCACGGGCAGTCACTCTGAACTCGCAGACGAGCCCAGTGAGCTCTGCTGGTGGAACTGAACTCCAGACCGTGCCTTGGCTCAGAGCAACACGTGAGCCGCTCCGGTTGCCCTCCACCGCATTTCAGAAAGGTCACATCTTTCGGTTTGTTCTCGCAGTCTTGTGGCACTGCTAGACATGCAGCCAGGAAACAACGACACTTCACTTCGCAATACGAAGCCAGTTTTGCATGATTTTAATTGTTTACACAGAAAAAGCAAGAAATAGAAGACTGAAAAAACAAACGAAAGTTTAAAGTTCCTTCTCTGGTTTGTCACAAGTAAGATGCTAATACACAGTGCAGTTACAATTTAGAAAAAAATGATTAGGGTCAAAACTGTATAAGGTAATCAGATTTCAGCGCACTATGGGCACTCCTTTGCTATGAGGTTGTTTCTTTGTTCAAAACTACTAGCAATAATATTATCATGAATTTAAAGTACGTGGAACACCGCATTAGAAGAATAGCTTTAGGATTATTTTTTAATATGCCTATAGCTTAAATCTGGAATCAGTATTTTCTATGTCCATCTATCTTTCAGAAGAGAACTGTTAAATTAACCGGCAATGTCTTTCTAGATTCAATAGCGAATGGACCAGAAAGAACAAACACACCAGGGCCCAGCTGGAAGGGTGAGGTGCAACTGTAATTTTACTTATTTGTTTATTCTTCACTGGCTAATTTCTACAGTGAGGGTAACGTTTGAAATGCATAAAAAGCGTACTTTAAAAAGGTCTAGAAAACGCTTGGCAATAAATTAAGCAGTCTCCGAGAAATATATATTTTAAGAAAATATTTATACTTTGGAGAGTTACTACTAAAACAATAGGAAAATTTTGCTTGAAAGAAGGCAAATATTTTTAAAAATTAAAATGTAACAGAATACATTCTTGCCAGTTTAAGAAAATGCTGCCAGTTAAAATGACTACAAATTTTGAAGGAGTATGAGAGAAATACCTACACAACCAAGTCCATGATGCAGAGATCCAATCTACAGTAGAAAGACATATACAAGTTCGTTAAACTTCAGAGAAACACAGTACTGTATCATAGCAAGTAAATACGGCACGGTCTTACTATGGCTAAATGCCTATAAAGTAAAAACAAATATTTCTATCAATAAAGACTTTTGGCTGTTTCCTGTATTTTTTTTCCACACAGTTAAAAAGTCTCTCAACAGAAGAATCCTTGAGCCTAGGACTCCATTGAGGGCACTGTTTTCTTAATCCCATTTAATTTACAAGATCGGGATTAGTTTTAGGATTTGAATTGCCACTTGCCGGAATAAAAAAAGAACCATAAAAAAAAATTTGTCTCCCACAGAAGCCTATATGTAAACCTAAATCCTCAAACAATTACAGAAAATAAATTTCATATGAAAGCATAAGTGATACTGATTTTAGAATATTTATTTCCCTTCTCAAAAATACGTAAAAGCTTTTATTAATCAAATTTTACGTTGTGGTCCCTCATTCTCTTACCCTCTGCTCGCCACGTTGAGGCTTGTCTGAGTCAACATTATAATTCAAAGCTCTTTAAAATAATAGGAAGAATCCTGAGATCCAGGCTCTTTTTCTTAATAAAAGATCCCCCAACCCACCAGTTCCTGCTGCAGTAAAGTTCCCCAGAGCTGATAAAAAACTGATGTAGGACTTCAAAAACATGCAAGGCTAGAGTTTTTTGGCTCTGTTCTGGGCTGCCTTGGGGACTACTAACACAAAGATTTTCAGAACGTGATGCTAGGACTTGAATTCAAGAAAGCTGACAATCTATCGTCCCTCTCTACATTAGATAACACTGTTAGCAGGTAAAATATTGGTCTTAATATCTCTGCATTCACTCAGCTCTAAAATGCCGTGGCCTTGCCTTTCTCTCTCTTTTTCCAATAGACACTTTGAAGTATAACTATTTCAGGATTTTTCCCATAACAAAGGAAGAGGTATCTTTGGATGCTGAAACCCAGCACTGGAACCCCTGGGATCTGATTTCCAGGTGAGTTCTGAGCCGACGCGACACAATCTCCCCTTCCAAACAGCAGTTCCCAGAGCCAGCTGCCAAGCTGGGAACGACGCTGACATGAGCAGAAATTCTCTATTACTCCTGGAAATTATGGAGCCATAACTGATACCGTAAATGTTGAAATACAATCCTCTACGACATCACCTCAATAAAACACTTAAACTCTTTTGAAACAAGCACGAGAACTGCCTACAATGCAGATATTTCGGTGTAATTTCAGAATTGTAAAGCTTCACATAGAGAAAAGAGTTTAGGACTCATATCATCATTGCACTGTGAATACTCCAAAACTAAAACCAACCTTATAGCAAATTATTATCTTGACAGTTTCTGCCTTTTGCTATTTATCAACCCATTTATACTTGCAAGCAACACACTTCTGTATTGTTCTACACTGCACATTGTGCTCCATCTCCTTAGTAACTCACAGGCAGTGCAAAGTGAACTTACCGGTTTCTTTCCTACTATGAGTTTTTCCACCTTCTGGACTTGGGATACGTGATCCTCATTTGTCTTCAGTTCCCGCTTGCGGATTCGCTCATAAATCCCAATCAGCATTTCTCGGGGGATATCTTCACCATCGTCCACACCTGCAGAAGCCAACAGTTTGTGTTCTCAGCCTGGCTCTAATGATCTAACACACGCTGCCATTGCTCAGCAAGGAGAGGAGGAAAACCTGGGCAATCTCTGTTTCCTCCGCTCACAGTAATGCCAGTGTTGCCTACGACTGCTCATGTACTTGCTGATGTTGTGCTGTTTCACAGCTTACTGCTCCCAAGACACTGATGGAAATTACGCAGGTTTGGCTAATCTAAAACTTAGGCATAAAAAGGCTAATTTGCCTTTTTTTTTTTTTTTTAAAATTAGTTTCCTCTGTTTGGTATCAAAGCTCAAGTGAGTTAAATAACCCTTTAGACACTAAAATCTCCATATGACCATCTCCTAGCAGTATTACCACTGAGAGAAAGCAGAACAACAATTCCATTTTGCCTCTCCCAATATTACTCAACACTGTTCATAAAATAATTCCCTACAAGAGAACCTTATGAACATCCAATAAAATTAATTTCATCAATATTTCCTGTATGATTTCAAAACCAATTAATTGACTCTGGAAAAACAAATCAACGATACAGCCTAGTTACAGTATTATTGTTCAGCTCTCTGTGATCATAGTTGGCAGGTCACTATTCTAACAAATGCCACAGTGTTGTGAATGCTTGATCCTGAATTTTTAATAGCAGTGGAAGGAGTCCAATTTCAATAAGTGGCTTAAGCTGAATTTCCTGGGGACAGGGAGATGCACGTCTATTTTTAAAACAGGTTTTAGAGCAATAAGCTCTTATCTCCCATTCCAAAGCCAAAGTAGAGTATTTTGTCACACAGTGGAAAAACTTCTCACACTAAAAATACTGTGATAAAATATAGTTTCTTTGCAACTAGAATCAAGCAAAACTGCCTCTACTCTGTTCCACACCAGCAAGTCTTCTGCAGCACACCCTTTGTGACCCAGTCATTTGAAGTTACAGGCAAGTCAGCCTGTTGGAAAAATGCCTACAATAAGAAGAAACTGGTGGTGTTTGGGCTGGAGCTCAGAGAGGATGTACTGGATTTAACACAACAAATATAACTCTAGTATTACGCTAAGAGAGAAATATCAGGCCTTTTGTAACCACTGTGGACTTCACGATAAAATCTCAACACTACCTTAAATTTTGCTAAGCTAAAACATCTGCTAAGCATAGATCGTTCATTGTGGTCTTACATGAATCCAAAGGAATAAAATCACCAAACAGGACTTTCATTTTCAAGATCTGAAATTCCAGGACACCACAAGTATTTTATTGTCACTCGTCTTAAAATGAAAGTACTACATGCACACATGAATACAAACTGTCACGCACCTGAGATGCGCCAATATATTTTCATATGTTAAGCAACTTGATTCTGTCTTCCTGCCGCGAGCCCACTGGTGCCTGCAGTAGCGGGCCTGTCCTGCTGCCGTGCTGCTATAGCTATTGTTGGCAAAGGAGGCAAGACTGTGCACTTGTGCTTATTTTGTGCTTAAAAGCAGGGGGAGGAGGAGGAGAGGGTTGCAACACCGAGCAGGCAATTTTCCTGCCCTTTGCACAAACACACAGTAATGGAACTAGAGTAAAAGCTGCTTTTTCCCTATGGGCACAAACTATCTTAAAGGAGAAAAAGGGATAGGGACTTCAGCGTCATTTTCTTTCTCTACCATCTGAGTACTCTTCTATGATGAAAGGTAAATGCTGTCTGATCCATTCTTCCCTGAGTGCACAGGAACAACAGGAGGTATTGTCTCCTTGTGCTGTATCTTCCTCCTCAGCTCCGCAGTGACTGCTCTTGTCAGGCAGAGCTGATTCTTGATAGAAATCTGCTCTTTTTCAGCAGAAAGAACCAGCATAGAAAACTCTTGAGATACAGATTTGAAATAATAGCCATATTTTTTTGGCAATCTAATTGCAATCTTAGGTGTGGATAGTCTGGCAAATAGTTTCTTGATCAGAAAATATGAAATCAAGAAATCAAAATTAAATTTCTGTGCTATTTACTGTTTACCTTTCACAAAGGTTTTGGAGTTGGGATTTTTTTTTCCACACTGAGAACGTAAGTCTTCAGTTTATTTCCAAAAGTTCTCACCATGACATAGCGATTTCAGTTCCTCAACATGTATACATACATGGGGATAAAAAGACCTGACAATACATCCATTCAAGAAAGACAAGATAAAAATGACAAAATACTATATGCTTAATTCTGTTTTAACTATTCCAGAAATGACTAAAGCCTGTAAAAATGCCAGTAGTTTTAAGTCAGGTGAAATCAGGATCAAGTGCTCCGGTATTTTGTATTTTTCCCAGAAGGAACACAGCATTGCTCCAGTGACAGTTACAGGGAAAAGCTTTCATCGTTAGAGTTTGCTTACCCCTTAGATTCTTGACAAAATCTTCTAGCTTCATTTTGCGTTCTGGTTTCACATTTGGGCTGTACATATCTGTGTTTAACAGTATGATGGCGAAAGCGAGAATGAAGATGGTATCAGGATTTCTAAATTGTCTCACAACACCCGGATTGCAGATACAGTATCGTTGGCTGTAAAAAAGCAAAAGTGGAAGCTGTCAGAGCTATGAATTACTGTTCTAATTCCATCACATAGACCAACTGCTACATTCCAGGGGCTGAGCAAGCTATTATTTGTGTTCCATACATATATTTAGCTTTCCCTTCATGTATTTTCATAAGCCAGTCCTAGAATGTGGAAGGCTTTTGTTTTCTAATACCACACAACTTCACTTGTTAGTGCAGATTCTGAGCTACGATAACTTCAGTATTTCATTTTTTTCAGTGACACCAGGTAAGAATACAGCACTGATTTTATTATTCATTATTAATAGCTGAGTGCCACGTGATGATTTACATCTCATCCTGCCCTGGATAAAGTACACTTGTGTTAGTATTAATAAGTTAATGCTTTTTATTCCACTATTGTTGAAATGCTTAATGAAAGACCGAGATCATATATAGTCTAAAATGTAAATGGTCTTGTGATTCCACTCATATAAACTATTATATCCAAATACATCGAAAGAGACATTAAAAAATCCTTAAACAGCTTTGCAACTGATGCCAGAAAGAACTTTTAACTGAGAAACCTCGCTATGTTAACACAAGATGCAAGAACAGCACCAGCAAATAAAACCTCCTGTTTCAAACTTGGCAAAACCACCACGATTGACACGCTGCATTTGAAACTGTACGGAGCACACGAGGACACTGCAAACAAGCAGGGGAGTAACTGGGACACACCCAACGTCCCCAGTCCTCCGGCTGGACTGTCAGACAACAGCAGGTTGCTGGTGACCAGAGCAAGTCACTTCAGCATCATACCTGAAAGCTTCAATGAGCCGTTCGACTTTCTGGGCTTCTCCTTGAACACGGATATGAGCCTGAAATTTCCTGAGTGCTTCATCCAGTTCCATTGTTGAGAAGTCCATCTCATCCACAACACAGCTGGGAGAAAAACAAACTGCCGTTGTGGCTTTTAATTCCTAACAACACAGTGCCAAAGGCAAAACTTGGAGACCAGAAGAACGTTTCTATTTTCCATCTCTTGTAGAGATAAATGGAGGTTTTTTGAAACTTTCAGCAGCAATTGCAATAATTGTAGGTAAGGTGCGAAGGAAAGATTGCAAATAATAGATCGATGAGAATGCGTACATGTAAGCAGGGCCTTTTATGTTTGTTAACAGAATAGCTGCTGGAAGGACAAACGTTTGACCAAAGTAAGTGACATACCATTGTCAAGAATAATTGTTGGGTTTGTGCTTCCAGGCTAATCAATTATTACAATAAGAATAATAAAAAGCTTGTACTCTTCAAAATATTACACCTAAAAAAGCCAGCAGCAAGCACAATAATCTGTACCAAGTGGTTGTGATTAGGAATGTTCCTACATACTGTGAAGAAAAAAAAGATCTTGTTTGGATACTGTCTTATAATTACTGTAATTCTCATTTCCCCATCATTTGCCATGTCTTTCAGTTAACATTTATGGAGAAATAATTACTTTCTTCCTCTGAAAACACAGTGCTGATAAAAAATAGAAAAAGGAACCACTTGAATATAATCAACAACATGAACTATGTCATTCTAATACTTTGCTTAAAGACTACTTTTAAAGCAGAAACTTTTAAGTTTCCTTTTTTCAAACTTGCCTTTAGTTTTTAAATGACCAGACATGAATCATGGCAAGTAACAGCACTGTAATGCAGAAACCACAGAAAGCAAGCACAATCCAGTTTTAAAAGCCCTTCTTAAATGTATAGCTATACCATGATAAATCAGCTCACATTTTTCTTCTAGTAACATTGTGGCTAACATAGATTAATACCAAAGCAATTTATTCACTTCACCTTGAATATTTTTGCTGTTACGCAGAAGCACCAGGAAAGAAGCAGACAAGCTGTGCCTTTCTCACACCCTTTCCAATCCACACCTAAAAGCCCATTATCAGTTCTGCAATAATGCTCACAGTCTTCCCACCTATTGCGAGTTCTGTAACACTTTCAAAAGCTCTCTTCTCCTTCGAAGGTGTAAAGCACATGTGCAGACAGGCTGGAGTCAAAATGAAGGAATTAGAGCAATTAAGAACCCCCAGAAACACGCTGGACAACATAATGGGGAGGGGGTCTTAATCTTTTCTATGAGCTATGGAGACAGCAGATACACCACCATGGTCAATATTCTTAACCGGAACCAGTACTCTCCTGCAATATTTCAAAATAATAAACAACTTTTCTAGTGGCTACGTAACGAAAAAACTAGTTACTTTGGCTAGGTCTATACAGCAAAAGGAATCATGTAAGTAAGACCAGACATACTTGTTTAGCTTTTTTTTTTAAACAATGGCTAATAAAATTGTAACTGTTGATAATATCATGATCATAATGATAGAGAGAACATGATTAAATGGGCTGTAGTCAGTGCAGGAAAGCCCGAGCCCATACGCGCTGTGGGTGAGAAAGCCTGTGCACATCTTCACCGCACCGGCCCATCTCGCAGGCAGGTCAGAGCAAGAAGCTGCCAGGCTTCACCAGATTACCTGAAACTTCTTCCTGGGAACCAGCCCCTGCTCACCACCTCTCGACAAAACACAGGCGAGAAGAGTGGAATGCACCATTTGCTGGGTCACCGCACCCAAACTGCCGGGATTCTCTATGGTACCATTTGCCTGTGCTCTTGCGCACAACTGGGTAATGAACTGAAATGATGGAGTCCCGTTCGGAGCAACACAACATCATACTCTCCCTCTCAGTGTTCTTTACGACGGTTTTATTTTATTCCTTCTTTGAGTGACCGCACTTTTGTTTCCTAATGCAAAGTGAAGGCACTGTTGGTGGTCAGATCCTCAGCTACATCCCTATGACATCAAGCACTCCTTGGTCAGGCACAGACAGAAATCTGAGGCTCTCTGCAGAACAGCAGTGTTTTGGGAAGCACGTCTGATGCCTGCAATGCCAGCCACGCCAGCCCCACGCCACCCAAACAGTGCCTTTACAGTCCAGCTACCACCAGGTAGCAACTGCAGTAGGCTCAGAATGCAGCTCTTAGTCAAAGATCTAGGCTACTCTCTTGAATGGTTTCTAAGCTCCAGTGAAAAGAGGATTTCAAATAGTTGAAATACTGTAATTTACAGTATCTGAGAAACCTGAACACAAATCAAAGTAAGTCACTTGAAATTAAATTGTGTACCAGAAAAAGCATCACCTGTTAAAATAGCTTTTCTATGTGACAGCCTGGAGTTATTATCAGTTCAACAAAACCTACCTCCAATCTGTAAATGTGATATTTAAGATGAAATGTTATTCCGTTGTCTCTTTTTAAGAAAAAATACTCTGTTCCTATTTGCAGACAAGGTTCAGAACACTGTCATAACAACTGCACTGCTCACAGGGTATTCCTCACCCCAAAGCATAGGTGAAACAGCTTATTCAAGAACAGATTAATTTCAATAAAAGGATTGTTGTGGGGTTGTATGTAGGCGATTATGACCTACTCTTAACAATTCACCTCATCATGGATACAGCATCTAGCTTAGCAGAGACACACTTCTTCTTACCCATATTTGACTAGTTTGTTTGAGACGGTGAGGGAAACGATTTGTTCAAGATCAAAAAGTGAATAATCTAAGATAATAAACGATCTCGTCCTGGACTTGTACTGTTTTCTTTTAAAGAATTAGAAAACGTGCACTCTTTGGAAAGTCTTCACCTTAGTCTGACTCATAATTGCAAAACCCAGATGATCATTACAAGCAGCCAAGGATGACTCTTGCTGAGCAGGGATTGCATCAAACCCAAGCCCTATTCTCTTACTGTGTTCTGTAAGGCTGGCTGCTACCCGTCCCCATGTGCTCTGCTGTAGAGCCTCTTCCACTGCTTTCTGCTGCGTATCGGACTGCACGAGGCACAGGAAATAAAGAGAAGACCTCTAAAAAAAGGTCTATGGCATATGTACACATGCCATTAGCTGTATTAATACTGTGTTCAGGCTTGCAATTTGAGGCACATAAGTCCTGACAGTGTAACAGCAAGGCCAGGAACGTGACCAACATCTTTGCCGGTATGAAGCTAGTGAGAGCAATCTATAAGAAATATGCACAGAAAATAAAAGGTGTTGGCAGACACTTTCTATCATGATACCATAACCTTAAAATTTTTGTGATGTATCAGTAATAAGGTATCAACATTCAGTCCTCAAGTAAGCCCGCATCTATAGACCAATGCACATTTCAGCACAGCTTTGCTTATTCTCTGGTTAAAACTTGTGGTCAGAATTTTTCCCAGTTCTCCTTAATGGGCAAGACGTGGGGGTTTTTCGCTTTCATTCTCAGCAGTTTTGTTAAACATCTAACCAAAGTTTTTACACAATTCCTTGAAAAAAAAAGAACTAAGACATACTCATGTTTATAGGTCATTATACCAGACAAAAAAAAGAGCACACCCCTAAGGAATACATGTTTTAAATGAACACGCTCTTAAAATAATTTATTTTTTTGGTCTACTCTGTATATAAGGTTTAGAACTTTATGGCCAAGCTGCTAAAAGTCTAATTTCTGCTTTGAATTTCTTTGTTTTTTTAAAACAGTTTTTGTTTTTCTAATCTTTTGGAAAAGAACAGTTTGTATAGATCTTGTCAGCATATGCCTGCACACGCTGAAATCCCTGTTTATCTAACATCTCAGCCATTTGGCTGCACTAATTATTTTCATGTTCTGTTACTGATGAAGCCTTATGTTGCATATAATATTATTTTGTTTCATTCAGTAAATTATTAGAGAGCCTGAGGAAGGAAAAAGACTTTGAAATAACATCCTTTAACACCAATAAAATTAAAACATAAATTTAGCGTAAATGTACATGCGTACAGGGAATATAAATCCTCTTAAGTATCTTGCTGGATCAAAACAAAACCAGTAACTTAGCTGGAAAGCAAAGGAATAAATATTTGTTCATGTGCATGTTTTCTTTCTTAACCCTTAGTCTGGTTTTGCCCTCCTTCAGAAGAAGAGGCAGAGACAGGCACAAAACATTCAGAGACCATTCCGACCTCCAGCTCGATGAAACGGCTTACTGGAACATTCAAATACGCTCACCTCCTCCCCATACACAATACTCACTCTAATACATCCCGGTTGAACTGTTTTTGCCGATTTCCCAAAAATTCTCCAATCATCTGTCTGCTGAGACCTTTCCTCTGCAGGAGAAAGTGGGCGACGCCGACTGGAGTGTCCGGCACAAAACCTCGCTCAATCAGGTACTGGACTCCTTTCTCAGGTTTTCTAAGGAGAAATGAAAATGCAAAACTATTACTTTTCTTCCATTGGACCTGAAGGCATCTCATTGAAATTCTACGACAATTTTACCAATCACTTTTGACTGATGTACTATGAGTGTGGGCTAGTGTGGTTTCAGGAGAAATGCAACCGTCCCGTAGAACATACCATTAATAGCTTACCAGCTTTGAAATACATCTTTGCACGTTATTACACATTTCCCTGCTCCGTAACCATTCCCAGAGAACCTTTATATGCAAACAGCTTCAGGCATGAAAGTCAAAACACTGGTCAATGCAAAAGACAAGCCCAACATCAGCTACTAAATGCTCCTGTTGCTGGGAGAGATGGACCTTCCAGAAACGGAGCTAAAAACCTGCTGCTGACAACCAAGAACCAAAGAACAGCCCTGACCTCCCACTACCCTGCTGGCAAAAGTTAACCTTAAAGTTAACCTTATAGAACAAAAACATCCAAAGAGGGAGAACTTGCAAGCTGAGAATCCAAAAATTAAGGAGGGAAAAATAAAAGCCTGTCATGCAGAAAGAAGCAATTAATAATAGTGGAGCTCCCATCTAATTTAGATCTTTTTTTTCCTTGTCCTTTAACACACCCATTGCCCCAGATTTCCCTCTTTCATAGTTTCTTGAGTATTTCACATCTCTTTATACATCACCACCAGATTTAGCTGTAACGATTTTCCAATCGCAAAACAAAGTAAGCTGAAGCTACTAATTTTAACATATTAAGAAGCATATGTTGAGGAGGAGGCTTGGGGATGGAGTTGATTCCTGGCAACAAAATGCACTTCTTATAAAGGCAAATACTGCTTATGTTTTGAAGTGATGTAAAATTCCTCTCACAGCACATCTTGTGCATTGTGTCTTCCAGCAGTGCGATACAACAAACAATCGTTATTTCTTTTAAAGATATTAAAGGGTTATCTTCACAGAACCAGTAATTCACCATCATCTTTATTTTGTAAGGAATGATAATATAACGTCCACTTGTCCAAGTGAATGGTTTGCAGCATGCCGGATAACCTGAAAGATATGTCCTTTAAGACAAGCAAATCACTTTCAAAGGACAAGGTGACCATACTATTTTTGTACAAGGTTCATCATACAACCATAACCCCTGCTCGGGGTTTTTAATTGCAAATAACATCACTAAATACATCATCATTCAGTTGTCCTGTTCTTTTACATTACACTTAATACCCTATTAAGAATTAGATAGATCAAAGGAATATATTATATAATTTAATCAAAAGAGAGTTATCAAATCTCAGTTTCTTGCATCAGGCTTTGTGGCTCTTTTCATCTTAAATAAGATTACACATATGGTCATCTTCTAAATACAATCTTGTAAAATTAATCTCCTTCAACACTCAAAAAGTACCCTTTTTCTTGTAAGTAATGTAACTGCTACGTTCATATGCTTTTGAGTTGTATTTCAGAGGCCTTAATATTTCTGAATTTAAATTCAAAGCATCCAACAAAACCAGGAATAGTTTTCTCAATCTCGCTTTTTAGTGAGCTCCATTTGTCTGTAAGTTTTGGAGTGATCCAAACCCAGGAGAGTCCCTGCCCAGCAATTGTCAAAACAGAAAACAAAGGACATGGTCACAAAGTACAACGCGATCCGAAGATCACTTTTACTTGACATACAGAAAATGCTGGATTGTTGCTTATTGCACTAAACAACAACTTGAATTCTTATCACTCCCATGAGCCTGAACATTTAAAATCGTCACAAAGGAGACACATAATTTACTTTGCATCAGTTCCGAAGCAGTTGTACAATTTTACATAAGCCAGAGTCTGTTTCTTCACATAAGAAGCTCTGCTTCTGGTTTGGCAATATGAAATCACATTATTCAGATAACTCCAAACGCGGCTATGTAAGGCTCCAAAAGGAACTCAAAAACCCATTTGGCAACGCACACTGGAAGCCAAAAGCTCTTTTCCCATTGATTTCTTCCTCATGCCGCAGTGAAGCAACAGGAAGCTTTGCAGTCTGTTTATTTGACAGTTGTCTAACTTGTAACAAAGGTTGTAACGTGGAAGCAATGTAAACTCTGAACTGTAATAACATGAAAATATTCCCGGAAAACTCCCAACTGTAAGAATGAAGACTACTCCTGCTCTTATCTTTATTTGATAAATCGAACTGTGGTAGCAGTGGCATAACCTTTGGAGTAACAACCGTAAGAGTCATTTCCACAGGGAAAAAACTTACTTTCTTTCTAACTCTGACCCACTGAGTTTGCCAACTAGAGATCAATAAAATTGTGTCATATTATTTTGAAATTTGTCCTTTAAAAACTGTTACCTTTGTTGTTCTGTTCTAGAAAAACACCTCAAGTGAAGAGCTCCGTGTGGGCTGAGCCCAGCCGCCAGGCAAGCCCAGCCTAAGCCGGCACAGAGGTACCGCTACTAATAAAGAACTCACCAATTATGGGGCTTCTCTAGAGAACTTCTAACGGGTGTTGAGATGAGAACTGTAATTTTCTGTAATGTTAATTTGATCTTTCCTTGAAGGTTCCGACAGCCGTCACTACAACAGGGATACAGGATTTCTCAGGCAAGCATTAGGAGGACAACTGTTCTTCAAGACAGGACCTATAGCTTCAGGTCATCTTTGGGTACCTTGCCCTGAGTAACGCCAGTGTGTAGTGGAGTATCTGCTAAAGGGTGGTGTAAAGGATGAGCAGCCAGGGGCAGCTGGTACCGCTCTGCAGTTGTCGGGTACCACTTGCTGAGCAAGGCAGCACACAATGTTTTCACTTTTCCTACTAGCAAAGCAAATTATTTGCTGACAGGAGAACTCCAAATGCTAAGTGTTATACGGGGAGGTGCACAAATACAGTTCTAAATAAAATTAGTTTCTGTGGCTAAATATATTAAATATCAGAGGAAGAAAAAGTTTCTTATGCAATGGGTATCTCCCTAGTTTCCCATTCAGCTCATAAACGCTAATTTTGGCTTCTGTTCTGGAAGTCTAGCTTGCCAACAAAATTTCTTCATATTTCTATTTCTGATGACCTGAAACCTTGAATTTATTCAACATTCTTGACCAAGAAATTGAATTTAATTTTATCAAACATCTTATTAGAAGAACAATCTCCCTTCTGTTTTTTTAATCACCTTGCGAGCTGGGGAGGTTGGGGGGTTTATTGCTGTGGTAGGTTTCCTCCCATCCCACACCAGCTGGGACACTAACTTATTCAACAGGAAAAGTACTTAATAGAAAAGGGTGACTTTGTCAGAGCATTCTGAAGCGGTGTGAAATTTAACCTAAAAAAGGAAGCTAACAACAGGTTAAGAGAAAAATATACACAAGGGTGCCTTTCCTCTCTGTCTTTAAACAGAAGAAATATTTTCCCTATTTTTAAATTCAGAGAAGTTGAAGTACTAAACGGGTTCATGACAATTTAAAGTCATCCCAAATAACACAAATTGCAAATATTACTAAGTATGAAGGATTTTCCTCTTAAATGCACCAATACGACACGCAGGTTGTGATGTTGACTACCAGCAAACTCCCAGAAACGCATTTGCTCCTTCCCAATGAAAGGCAAAAACCACCAGGCAGCTGACAGGGCTCTGGGAGGGCAGGTTTTAAACGGCAACAGGGATTCTACTGCTGGTAAACCCAGCTATTTGATATTGGACAAACTTTCTTTTTCACCAAACCCTAATGTTCCGGAAGCGTATGAGTGGGTGCAGAAGGCAGTGGGACATGAGAGGGTCATCGACATCTGACACAAGTTATCTTTGTTATCCTCACAACGGAGTGCAGACCGTTTTGTACTTACAAGTAAGAGTCTTTTGTGATTAGGAAAATTCCCAGTGATGGTTTGTTAATTACTCCTACCAATAACAGGGAAGATGAGAAGTCTATAAATAGCAATTGTTGAAGCTGCATAAGCAGAGCATTTATTTTCAGATTTGAATGCATTAACTAATATCAAAACACACCCTCTAAAGATAGCACCTTACTTAGCTGATAATATACATAGTTAGAAAACTTTTCATATTTACAGACTGCTTCCAAAATAAAGCTTAAAAATGTCTTCTATTTCAAAAAATAAGCAAAACAAAGAAATACAAAAACCCCCACACACTAGCAAACAAATCAAAAGGAATGAAGAGGAAGAAAAAAAAAAACAAGTAATGCAAAAAGGTGTACAAAAACGTATTTACATAAGATTCTCAGATGTTGCATGAAGGGCTAAAGAATTTTCCAGAAACTGATTAATAATGAGACCTCTAGGATGGCTTAAAGTGACTTTTAGGAGAAAAAACAGCTATGGAGAAAGTAATGGAAACTTCAAAATAACAGATCAAACCCATGTATTTTAATCAGCACAATTCTGAAAGAGTATTGGGCTTCTCCAGCAAAAATGATGTCAGTGTGTTTCTGAAGACAGGTTGGATCCTGCAGCAATTTCTGCAAAGTGGCATCTTTAAGAGGAAGCAGATTGCAGGAATGAAAAGGGCAAAAATCACACATGGACAACAGTCAAAACAAACACACACCACAACAACAACAAAAAAAGAGCAATAAAACCCCAAGCCCCCTAAAACCAAAACCCATTCCCTCAAGACCCAAGACACCAGTAAATCCCTGCACACCACTGCTGTTTCCCCTCCTCCCAGGGCATAATACTAACTAGAAGGAGATGGCTCATTTATTTAGCAAGTTCTACATGCAGTACTGAAAGCATAAATTCAGTGGAGGTTCATATAACTTGCTGACATTTGTGTGGATTTCATTAGAGCGGTGGTTTGTTGGGAGTTTATAGCTTGTGAAGCAAAGGAGGAGTAGTGGGTTTTTTTGCTTTAACAGCTATGCACATTGAATCTGAACAAGTCACAAAAGGTCAGTATGTTCAGGAAGTTTGCTAATGTAAGTGATTTACAAGGCCCTCCTAAAAATGAGTTCTCCTTTGGAGGATGGGGTAGGAAAGATGATCAAGGGTAATAATACTGAAGTGGGTACATTCCTGAGAGAAGTGCCCCTTATCCAAGTTAGAAATATATAGATTAAAAAAAAAAAAAAAGGAATGGTCTTTTTCCTTAAACTAAAACCTACACGTATAAAAACAGCATAGTATCTTTACAAAAATACTGCATTCCTAATATTTTTATCGTAATGAACAAATCTGTAAGTAGAGCAGCGATCCAGACACATATAATTCCGAATGTATCATTACTTGTCTCAATTAACTTTCACCTGGTGGGAGGAACCACTGACAGACATGTTTAGGATACATGTTGTTACAATCATTTATAGCACCTGAGAATATTACCAACCTGCAAAGATAACCACCAAACCAGCTGTTGCAGAAAATCCCAGTTGCCAGCGATAATAAACCAGCCCTAAAGCTCCATGAATTATTAATATGGACTGTCAATATTACATAACTCCAGTCCCCGGTTTGACATTTCCTCTGCTTGTTTTCAGAAGTGCCCAACAGCTGCTGGAGTGTGAGAGCAGGACAGGGACGGACACCCAGATTGCCCATTGAGCCACTAGAGGAAACACGGTTAGAAACACATCCATCACCTTATGCTGTTGTTGGAGGTAAAGTAACACCAGATTGCAAAGGTTAGTGGTACTTGGGAAGTGCAGCTTCGCATTACCCGGATATTCAGAATGTTACGGTTCAAACTGTAGGAAACACTCCTTTTGCAAAAATACTGCAGTGAATTTAGAAAGTGAAACTGGTAGAGGAAAAGCCTTCAGTTGGATTCTAGATGGTACAAAAGAGATCAGCGCAAATTTAGCATTTACTGTTATCTACTGGTCTTACTGGTACAGCCAGTCTGAGTGCAAAACAAGCCCATTAAACCTGAGCGCTACAGCTGGTGAGCACTTCAGCGGCAGTAGCTGCACTGGCAGCAGCAGCACTGGCGGCAGCACTGGCAGCAGCAGCACTGGTGGCAGCACTGGCGGCAGCACTGGTGGCAGCAGCACTGGCGGCAGCACTGGCAGCAGCAGCACTGGTGGCAGCACTGGCGGCAGCAGCACTGGCGGCGGCACTGGCAGCAGCCCCTGCTCTCGCCGCTGTTGCTGACAAACCACCTCCACCCAGCCAGGCTCCCCGCGCTGCACAGCCAGCTGTAAGAACCAAGCCCCAGCGCGGATAAAGCGCCCGTGCCCACCCTGGCCAACAGGACTGCCTCGAGAAGAAAATTCAACAAAACCACAGGGCAAAAGCGTCTAAAGGCCTCCCTACTTTTGACGTGCTAAACCTGTAAAGCTTACAAGCATCCAAAACCACATTAAATTTTTTGCATTTCCTTTTAGGTGCTGAGACAATAACAGAGCTGCAAAATGGAAGCATTACTAAACAAACAAGGACAGAAAGCAACTTGTCCAGGCCTAGATTTCCAACATCGAGCAATGCCAAAAGTATCTTTTGAGGTAAACTAAAGGTTTATACACACAAAGTAAATAACCACAAACACACTGTTCTTACAGCCTTCTGAGACAAGTGGGATAAAGCCAGCCGGACTGAACACAAGAAGCTTGGTGAAGCAACTGGAAAGAACATTAGTATTTCTGAAGGCACATCTGTGCTTTTTAGATTCTCGTCTGCGTTTGGGCACACACACCCTCGTGCTAAACTGAAAGGAACATAAGCTGAGAGAATCCAGAAAACAAGCAAACCAGAACGACAAACATTTCCTAGAGGTTGTCAACACTGCAAACAGAAGCAGGTCATAAACCTGCTGCTGCCAAAGAAATCTTTTCAGGTTGGGGGTGGAGAATTTAATGCAAATATGATGCCAGCCCTCTGTTAAAAGAAAACAATCTTCCTTGCATTTGATACTAGAGATCCCATTTTGAAAACTTTTACAGTTGTCTCAAAATTAAGCACTAGTTTAACATTAAAATTCAGGGATGGCTTTTTTAATAGGGAGAATCTAAGACTTTTCTTAGAATCATTTAAGAAGTTAAATATTTTTTAAACAGCCAACTGGCAATAACAAGCTAGTTGAACATTCTCCTTAGTTCGGCAAGCAGCTAAATTCTGTTTCTGTGGTTGTACTTCTTCCTTTCCTTTTGCTGAATATCCTACTGCTGCCGCAACAAAGCTAAGAGAATCACTATGGCTATTTGAAATATCCCGGGAAATAAGAAAAAAACTCAATATCCTTAAAATACTACCCAAACTAGTGCCAGCTTGTCAGAGTTCACTCCACTCTGCAGCAGCACAAGAAATAGACTGAAAGGAAAAAAAAAATAGGAGAAGCCTGATCTGTGCCTTCCTCACACTACACAACTGTGTCATGAAGAGAAAGAAGAACCAGGCGTAAACTACATCTCTGGTAATTACAAAAAAGACTCTCTGGCTTAGGAAAATAAACCAAGAAACAACACATTTCTCACAGCTTCTCTGCATCTCATGGAAATGGGGAGATAGTTATTCACATTATTTGGGCAGGAGCTCTACGGTTTCCTCCCCATTGGGGAAGACCTCTCCCCACTACATTACGGTACATTAATCTTCTCAGTCTCAAGTGAGTTTCCCAAGTTCATTCAAGACTAAACCAAAAAACTACCACCACCCATGTAAAGGTCACAGCTTACTTGCAATTACGCCAAATTACCCGGTGTAATCTCCATTCAGTGAAAGTTCATTTGTATTCATGTCACCCACAAAAGAATTTACTAGGAAGTGATCTCAGTGCTCAGCTCTGTTTGGTGGGGGAGCAAAATAAAGAGAGGAAACTCTGTGGACAATCTTTTGCACAAAATCGGGTAAGAGACCTGAACAGTCACCATCTGATCAATCAGTTTCCTTATGCCACCATTTCCTAGCGAAGTGCTAGGAAATTATACATTAAACATTAGCGCTGCTTACTGAGTGTTTAGGTTTGTCTGAGCTGGTTACAAAACTGTAAAAAGTGTATGAAAGGCAGCTAAAGTGTCCAAGCAGAAAGTCTGGGTTATTCTAATAAAGGAGGAAAAACAGAGTTTAAAGCTATTTTGGAAACGGGATTTTTTTTTAGGTATGAGAAGCATCAGCCTTGGGGAACAAAGCGTTTAGCACGGTGAGGAGGATCCTGAGGCGCAGCCCAAGCAGCTGCACCGCAGTAGCTGGGCAAGCCCTGGCCAGTGAAGCCAACCCTGAGTCACAGTGCCGGAGCAGATTCTGTAGCTCCTCACTACTCCCTCTCTTGGCAGTGGACAGCCTTTGGTTTGTTTTTTTCCTGCTGCTTCCTTCCTTGCAAGAAAGAAAATATTTTAGTTAAATAAATGGACTAAAACAGTCTCTGAGGATTTCTCACCTCCTCTGACCCCTTTGCATCTCTGCATTTCTCAAGGAGTAGGGAAAGGAGTTCGGAGCTGCCAGCAGAGTAAAACATACTCCACTTTGAGACAAGATACATGAAAAACCTGCTGGCTCTCTCAGAACTACTTGCCAGGGCTGGCTGTTGCTTTCATGTTTATGCAGCTGCAGTCAGGAGTGACACATGAAGATGACTGTGTCCTTGAAACTGAGGAACAGCCCCTATCTTAACATTTTCTAGTGTCCCTGCCCTAAATGCCCTTTCCACACCCTCACCCCAGTTACACGTAACAGAAGCACCTCAGCTTCAGTTTCTCAACTCCGCTGCCTGTAAACGGGAAACACCGACAATCACCTTTACCTTAAAAGGGATACCTTTTAAATTTGCAATACAAAAGTACTGTTTAAAGATCTCCAGATTTTCCATTTACAGGTCCACCAAACCCCAATTCAGGAGATAGATGTGAATTGTTAGAGGAGGAAAGAGTTGGTGCTGCTTTCTCTTTTCCTTAACTCTTCCAAGGGTTCCTCACACAGCTCTCCCAACTTCCTATCCAAGCTGGCCTCTGTACGCCTGCAAAGGCAGCTGGTCACATTTTTCACCCTTGAAACTTGGTCATTTGAGATTTGGGGGCATGGGTAGCTCCGGCATCCAGAGTCATATCAGACGGCTGTCTGGGAGCTGCTCACCCAGCCAAATTCCTCCATTCACGGGGCGATTTTCTAAAAGCCGACCGTGTCCTGAGCGCGCAGCCTGGCATTGTTAGAGCAAAGCGGCTGTGGCATTGTTAGAGCAAAGCGGCTGCGGATTCCTGGCACGTAGCAGCGAGAGCCGTGTGCCCAGAAGGCGCGAGGGCAGGCGGAGCTGGCGGGGATGAGGTAATGGCTCCATCCCGCTCGCAGGGCCGCTCGCACACAGGCACTGCTGCTCGCACACAGGCACTGCTGCTCGCACACAGGCGCTGCTGCTCGCCCAGCAGCCTCGCGACAGCTACGGTTGCTTTCAGCATTTGGTACGGCTTATACTCCCTTTTAACAGCAAGAAAGGGAATCCTTGTGCGAATATTTGAAGCCAGCGCTTAAATACACTATTGGTTGAATTCTCACAGTTATACATTTCAGCTGTTTCTTATAGGCAGGACATAATGTATTCTAATTAAAGCACCCATTTTGGAAAAAAAAGGAGGAAAAATGGGTCCTCGGGGAGAAAAGATAAAACATGCACAGAACAAAGCAAAACATACAGAGCTGCTTTTTTTTTTTTTCCCCTTTGGGTGTTCTCACTTAGGGCTAAACGTTTTTAGAAATAATAAGAGTCATACTAAGAACATTCTTCTCTTCTTACTAACTCCTCTGCATGTTAGAGGACAAGCTACACGGAGTGCTTTGATTTTAATTTTTGTTGGAACTCTCTGTGGCTGAATAATCTGCAGTCCAGATGTTGCAACACCAGTAAAGTCCCTCTCTGCTTAGTAAAATAAAGAAATACTTAAATTAACATTCCAAGGAATCTAGACATGTTTAAAGAGTCTGTTCCTGGAATTAGTAAACAATTCACATCAATAGTGATGTTTAAATTTTGAATAAAATCATCTCCATCATGCAATAAATGAAGCTGATAGGGCATTCGGGGCTTACAGGTCAAAAGATGATACATCACTGCATAATGCAAACAGATACTCACTCCTTCTTAGCCCTGTTAATAAACCTTTGAGAGAACTCAGGAATAGTGGGGACCTTGACAACAGCCCCTCATAAAAGAAGCTACAGAAAACTCTTCAAAACAGTATGCTGTGATAGACTGAGGACACACAGGGAACAGTTTTCCATCTGTCACTACCCTTTCCAGAAAGCAAGAGAGGACAAAAAAAGGGGGGTGGGGGATGAAAGTCATCTGGGAAAACTTATTGTAAAAATATTTATAGCCTAGCCTCTGTTCTAGCAATGTGAAATGGCCTTATGTTCATTTACGTCCAAGATGTATGTGCAAGATTAGGCCGTAAAACCTTCAACAAAACACCACACCAAAAAAGCCTTTAGCAAAATGATGCCACAGAGGAAAAGCAGAGCAGCGTGGTGGCAGTGGCCCGTGAGTGGGACTGCACAGGCCCTCTTTACCAGCAATGGCAACAACTGGCACCAGCACAAGCAAGACTGGTTCCCATGGCAAGAAATCCCAGTGCCGCAGGAACACTGCCAGATGAGAGGACATTTAACCGTGCCTTCTGCTACCTGATATCCCAAAGGAGATACCAAATATGATTCTAGTCTCTGCTAGATTAATAAATGAGTCTGAGAAATGCAAACTTTTATCTCTCATATTTTATACTATTAGGCACAGTCACATCAACTTTTCAAACCGCTCTAACGCTGTCCAAGTTCTGTTGAAAACACTTTATTAATACAGAAAGTGCTTGTGTCCGCTGCCCAAGAAAAAGCTGAATAATCACTACAGTGTCCTGCATTCCACACGGCGCAGCTCGGTGTGTCACTGCAGGCTGGGAGACAGGAATTGAGGGCAGTGTTATCAAGGGACATCCCTGGTGGCCACAATCACTTGGCAAGGGGGCCAGACTCGGTGCCACCGCCGTGGTGGCACATGAGAAGGGAATATGGCAGTGTCCTTCTCCCTACACACGGCTCTGCACAGAATCAGAGTCTGCTACTGCCGACCGCAAAGCTGACTCAAGGGCAGGACGTGTTTCCTCAGACTACTGAGGTTAAAAACCATTTGGTCCTATTTAATCTGTCAGACCCATCACTTTTTTGATAGCAAAATGGAACCTGAAAATCCTACCAGATTGGGCGGCAATAACTGGCAAACCTGGTATTTCCAGTCTGCAGTCAAAACAAACACGAGAATCAAATCACAGCCCTTTTTACCTTTTTTTTTTTTTTTAAGCAGCAGTCAAAAGCCCTCTTGAAGCCTTGTTTATAAGCAAACCAGTCTCAAAGGCTGGATTTGCATTGGCAGGGTTTGGACCCTGCAAAATAAACCTTTCTAGGTAGTGTTTTCCTTCTGCCTACGAGGAAGGAATGGTTTCCAGTGTAATTTCTCCCAGACTACAGCCCTTTCAAACTGCACTGAAGAAAATGCCTAATTCAACACAGTTGTGCTCAGCAAGCTGCCCTGGGAGCCCCTGTGCTCCGGGCTTGCACCTGCAACCCTTCCTTTTGGAAGGCGATGAATGGTAACACACCATCTGACAGCCCATTGACAGGGTGAAGTCACTGCTGCCATTCAAAACCAGGAGAACGTACAGAAGCTCTTACTTTGTTGCAATTTCTTTGGCAGAAATCATTCTGTTTGGGCAACACTTTACGTTCCAGTATAGCAGATGCCACAAACCTTCTTTAAAAAAACGTATACTTCTTTAATCAACACTAAGGTTCCAAACCGAGTGCCACGTTATAGTTTGAAAGAGATTCTATGATCAAGCGATATAACTACTAGAAAAATGGTTTTCAATTTCCTACAGTTTTTTTTTCTCTACTGTCCTGTGTTCTCCATTCTCTATGGACATTTGTGCTACTAATGTTCTGCTTTATGACGGTGATGAAGTGAACTAGCCCCCCAGTTGTGCTCAACTTTTCCTCCATCTATAACTGGCTACTCTAATAAACAGCCTCTGGTAGGAAAACTGCACTTTGGCTTCTGAAAATTCTTATTGTCATAGGAAAGCCAGAATAATTACAAGCATCTGCTGAAATTTCCACTGTGAGAATAGTGACCTTCCATGCTGCTTAAAACTTCGTTCTTTCAACACTCCTAGCAAACAAAGCAAAAGTATTTTCTCTAATACAATTCATGCACCTCTTTAAGGTTCTAAACTCTCTGCATTTTGGCCAAGCTTCACGTACAAGAAAGAAATAACATGATTATTTGTTAATTAAGGCATGGGATTTTAATTTCCAAGAAAGATTTCAAAGATGCAATGAGATTAATTGGACTTCTTGTGAAAGACATCTTTAAAATTTCTCCTGGTAGATCCTGACATTTAAAAAATCTTCACTTCTTGTAATAGGTAACTTCAAAGCCACTTGTTCCAGTTCTGCGCACAGTCCTTCCGCACGGGTGGAGCACACATCCTCTCAGGAGCTCGCGCCAAGACTCGTGCTACTCCCTCATTCTGTGGTCATAAACGTGTCATGAAAGATCACACGGTGAAAAAACATCTACATGATTCTGCTGCATTGACTTGAACAGTGGAGAGCAGACTGGAAAAACGTATCCCATCACATCACGGGTGTACATCTGGTCACGTGCTAGGAAGCCAGGACTGAATGTGCAGGCAGAGCCTGCTCATACGAGATGCTGCACAGCTGCACTTTTGCCACGTCACGAGAGTGAAGCTGCAAAGACAGGACTGATTTGCAGAAGGTCCACCTGACCTGCAGACGTCTCTCCCGGCCCGTGTCTCACCTGGGCAATCCTTCACGCTGTGCCGCATGTGCAATAGCAGCTTTCAGCAAGGGAACTGACACCTAGGGCATGGCTTTCTTTTCAAAAACATTGGGACGCACAAGATGCTACAACACACCTCATGTGCCAAGAACAGTAAGCGTAATGCTCAGAAGTTAACCGAAACTAATGCACCTGTACAGCAGACATCTAAATGGAAGAAGAAATCATCACTGGTAAATCCTGGCAAGTGCCTGAACACAATCTCTATCCCTTCACTTACCTCACAAAAAGCAATTTGCAATCCCACCTGATATGCTCTTAGGAATCTCCTTCTGAACTTTTCCAAAAATAAAGATTTGGAAGTTTTCCAGCTTCATTTTCAAAGGGTTTACAGATTCAAGCACCATCACATTCTAGGATGGTTCAATACCTGACATCGCACAGAAGGGAAATAAGGCTATTAATGAAAATGTCACCACCTGCGGACTTGAAGCACCATAATCAAAACCAAGATACATGGGATACCTGGGGACTATCTGAGCTATAAATAGAATCAGAGTGACTCAGCAGAAGGTAACAAGAACCTTCAGGTCTCTATCAATACCGGAGACAAAATGGGGTGGGGGAAGGAAACAATCGCACACAGCAAAAGATCAGGCACAGAGAGGCTGGCGGGAGTTCTGCGCTGTGCTGTCTTCACAACTCACTGCTAAGAAACTGCAAGTCACCTTGCAACCAGCCAGCTGAGAAAAAAGACCAGCCACGCAGCAAGATCACTTAGATGTGTTTCAAATAACAGTCTCTATTCTTCTCTATTCCTGATGTTTATTTTTCACTTTCAGCTTCCTACTGATATGGCACATGACTAGAAGCATCTGACAGTTTCCAGTGCTCTCCCTCATTTCTGCTTGCTGCTTGAGCACTTCTTCAATTCACCTTTTTTCTTACACCTTCCTGCAATTGACTCAAAAGACTGTATTATCAAGCCTGAAGTTCACTGATCATTGACTGCTTAAGGCTTAATTACTGTGCAATAAAAGAGCAAACACCGAGACTTTTAAATGTCAGCCAAACAGCATCAGCACCTTCCTCCTCATCCCCCACACCAAGGATGGTAATGTTTTCAAACCTTCTAAAAAAAGCAAATCGATATATTCTTCTACCCAGTCTACTTCATGAGCAGCAAATGCTGCAGACATCCTATGACGTACATACTTCCAATTGTTTAAAAGCTTCTGTAAAAGCCTATTAATTCTCTACAAAGATGAAAAAAAAAAACCAAAACCTGAAATTTTTTACAGCCAAACCCGGCCAATCCATACTTACTATTGTAATGCACGGCCTCACGTGATGGCATCAAAAAGCTTTAATTATCTGCAATGTTACAATGTATCATTATACCATGAACCACTGACCTATTAATCAAACGAAACAAATCACAGCACCGCAAGCTGAAAAGAAGGGCTGAACTCACTCAAGCCGCAGGAGCCAGCGCAGCAAGGTCTACGGCAGCACGCCCAAACAGCTATTAGCTCTTCAGAAGCTACACAATTTTCATAGAGAAATCCTGAAGTACTCTGTAGAGAATTTCAAACGCTTATACAAACACTGTGAGCTGCTAACAATGTTGTAAAGAAAAACAGGAAAAAATCTTGGTGCTTTGCATCTTTCATCTAAGTGTTCTGAGGAGCTTTCTAAGCACTAGTACCAGAAAAAGTTTAAGTAAATTATACCCATTCTAGGGCAGGGAAATTGCCATAAACGGCATCAAGTAAGCAGTGAAGAAAAACTAGGAATTCTAATGCCAACCACCTAGCTGTTCTTGTCTTCAGAATGTGATAGTTTTAATGAGATCTGTGTAACCCCAGTAACGTGAACAGAGTTTAGAGTCATACATTATTTGTTATCCTCTAATATTCATGGTTTTCTACAGCCACATGGGAGTGTCCAACGAAGAAACTTTAAAAGTCATTTTATAGAAATTTTAAACAACTTCATACATGGGAAAACTAAGTCATAGGCAGAAATAAAAATTTTATTATAATTTTATGATAATATTCATTTAGCATAAAAATATTTAGCACATTGTTTTTTACTATCAAAGTGTTGATGAAATCCACTGAACAAATTCCAGGTCCTGCCTGCGTTAAACAGGAAACTCATCTTATGAACAGAGAAAAAATTCCCATATGGGAAGTTTTACAATACCTACATGATTAGGGCAGGAAGAGATCTGAATTTGTTGTAACACCATTTTTCAATAAGAAAGGAATCTGATCCAACTTCTTCACTAGTTTACTACTCTATATATATACACATAATTATATTTGTTCTTTTCCCCTGAAGCTGTTGAACTATGAAGACATCAACTTGCAAACACTCTAACATGAACAGTCATAACGAGCAGCTTATTTTTTCACTGAAAAGTCAATATCAGACACCAGTCTCACTTATCTGATACAGGAGAAAATACTGCCGGTGCAGTGGCTACATTTCTACTGAACAGAGAAAAGGACTAAATACTGTAACTTACTTGTTAAAAAGATTCAGTCCAATCCTATAATGGCGTTTCCTGATAACATCATTACTGAAGGCAGGGGAATCCCAGCTGTTGCGAGTTTCTTTGTGGTATGTTTGTTTGCTCAAGGTTTGCTCCCTTAGGCTGTCTCTAGAAGAAGATTCGGAGCTGCAATTTATTGTATCATTCGAGTTGGAAGTGCTGTTGATGCTGTCATTGTCTCCATCAGAATAATCGGACTCGGATTTGCTTTGCCTGTTCGCTGTGCCATTGATAGCTAAATGACTGTCTATAGGCCTGGCCCTATGTCTCGCCTCCGGTTCCTCTCGGGATATAATCTTGGCAGGAATACTGTGTGGGATGTGTTTTGGGCTTCCTTGTTGACTAGTGATCCCTCGGTCATAGGCATTTTGTCTCTTTAACGAACCTCTCTCGGAGCGATCACTCAAGTCCACTGAACTGTCACTGGGTGGCTCTATAGTTAGCAAGGGGAGGTGATCCATTCTCATCCTCTGCTCCTGGCACTCCAGTGACGGGGTACTCCTGCAGCTCGTATCAGTGTCTATCTTATCATCTTTGTGGGTCATGGACCAGTACTCTTGAGAAGAGTTTACAGACCGGAGCCTCAAATCGGATTCTGTGCTGGACGGTCTCTCTACTGACTGGGAAAGTGGAAGGGGGGGAGATAATTCTTCCTCATCAATATATAACGTAACATCACTGTACGACGCTGTCATCTCATCAAGCTTCCTGTGATCCGCATTATGAATTGCTGGTTTAGTTTGAGCACAACTATCCCTTTCCATCTCACGACTTCTGACTTGATCCGGAGTCTGGACTTCATCAGAATGCAGGCTGCGGCAATTCAGTGCGTCATCGATGGACTCTGCAAGGGATTTCACTTGCCTGGAAAAAGCGTCCTCCAGTTCCGTTATAGCATCACTAAAATCAGTAGATGCTGCTGGAGACTTCATTGTAGCTGACTCTCCAAGGTCACCACATTCAGACTGCACCAGGGATCCCAGCTTTGACCCGTCATTTGTAACAGAAACTTGTTTTCCTTCAAAGTAAGAGCTGTGGACTTTCTCAGGTCCTTCAAAGGAAAACTGCATTCTCATATTGGACAGTACAATGCGTCTTGACATACGATTTTCAGACATAGAACTTCTAAGACGCTCAAAGTTTTTGTTCATCTGATACTGGCGAAAAGCTGTTTGTATAGTACGAGCAGCATGTCTAGTTATGAGACGGCCTCCATATTTCCGTTCTAGCATTTCCACCTGTGAAAGGGTGAACACAATTACTTTGTAACTCGATGCAGGTTAGAACATGGTTAAAGCATAACAAAAAAATTTCTTACATCTTCAATTTTCAGAAATTTTTCCAAGCGTATACTGTTTCAGAAAGTAAAAACTGAAAGCTCCAGACTAACAACGGCATGAATGCTGAACCAAATAGTCATTTGCAAGTTCCACCACAAAAATACAGACAAAAATATGACTACGTGAATACTGTCACGTAAAATTAAGGTGCTAGTAATTCGTGGGTGTGTGTGTTTCCATTTTGGTTTTCACACATTAGCAGTGGTGTGCCCATGTCAAAGCAGACAAGGTAGCGCTCCAATGCAGCATAATGCAGTCATTCTGTCTCTGTAGGGACAACTGCAGAGAAGTGAAATCCAAGTATAAGGCAAATTGCCATCTTTGGGGAGGAAATTCTAAAAGTGGCTATCGCCTTTCCAGGACTGCATCACTTTCTACATGAATAAAAACCAGGTAACATAGTTTCCCCCACCCAGGCCTGATATCAGGGGAGACCTGAGCCTCCCAGGCCATGCAATCCCAGAGAGGTTGCTCTGAGAGAATACCCACATACACAGTCTGCCTCAAAGCAAGAAGAGATTTCAGACTTTCTAAATACAAATTCAAATCTATTTTCATTCTTGTAATTAAAGTCAACATTGCCAGCGTTTCCAATTAACAGAATGAATATGCAAAATAAATATATTATAAATGGTAGCAATTTAACCTAGTGAAAATGACACGAAAATACTTCTGGTATACTCATTAGGTATTTTCAAACCTTTCCTTCCAAAACATAAAAAGCATATCTTATTTAGAAAACAGTGAACAAGACGAATAACTAAGCTTGCTCTCCTGTGCCCCCAATATTTAATTTCTGATCAGTCTGCGCTGTATCCATATTATTCACAAACACAAAACATCTATCACAAACCAGTATGTTTAGCACTACAATTAAACCCACCATTTTTCTTAGAGCATTTTTGTGGAAGTCCACGCAGTTTTCATTACACTGCAAGGATTCAAAAGTAATTTCTCCTGCTTGCAAATCTAGGTTGCCTTTTTCATTAGACACCATGTTTAATCACTTAAGTTACATATACATCTCCCCCTCATACTTTGGAGATCTCTCCGAGTAATTGTTAAATGCAGATATTCATGTGTAGTGGGGGCTTCATCCACTCTCTATGGGAGGACCTAAATAAAAATATTTTCTAGGCCATTATGTATACTATTCAGGAGCTGTTGACATTTTTGTTTCAGTGCTATTGCCAGGTCTGGCAGCTCCCATTCCCTTCCCACATTAAAGATGATCTCCTTTCTGGTTGTTTTTAATAGTGAACCTTTTTTGTTTTTAATTTTACATGCAAAACATATTATGCACAGTTAATAAACTGAGGAGGCAAATTTCTCAGATGGGCTCAGATCCAGATTACTGCTAAGGAATTGTTCTTTCGACTGTATCTTGAAACTTCCTGTAACTACGTAAGAGATTCTTTTGCTGGGCTAATTTCAAAACAAACGATGAACTGTCAATTTAGTTCTCCTCTCAAAATTAAACGTCAAAGAAAACTAGCAGAGCTGATACGAATTTTTAAAACAAAACTTGATATTCTATAAAGTAAATCAGTTGGACTTGATTCTTGCAAACAGGCTGTTGTCCTTCAGGTTTACACAGGAAATAACATCACCATTGATTATCGTCACTTATGGGGTTTTGGTGGGAAATTTAACTGAGTATTTTGGAATTTGCCTAGATGATTTTAAGACTTGTGACTAATAATCCTAATAAATTTTAATGCATATTTAATGCACCTTTTTAATGCATATTTAATGCACACTGCCTGCAGGTAAAGCCTTGGACATTTTCCTAAATAGTTTTTAAGTACCTTCTGAGACTTCAATGAGAGCTTTTTGAGAGCAGTAAGCAACTTTTCAGTACCAAGCTTCCTATATGTATCATTGTCACTTTTTATTGTGCAGCACTCCCTGAACAAAACCAAAATAACATCTGCAGTCCTCATTCTCTATCAAACCGGCAAGGAATTACGCTCTACGGAATATCCGCAGTGCAGGAGACAGCTTTCGTAAGCCTTGCACTCTATATCAATCCCTCACGAGATATCTAGCAAAAATGACTGCCAAAGGTGGAAAGGGAAAGTAGCATTTTAGATCTCACAAGGAGGTCCAATTTAATAGTAGAGCTGCCGTGATCTAGATCAAGAATCAGGAGCTTGATAGGTAAAGGGGCAGTGACAGGAGGATGGAGCCAGGCTCTTCTGGGTGACAACCAGTGACAGGACAAGGGGCAATGGGTGCAAACTGGAACACAGGAGGTTCCACTGAAAGATGAGAAGAAACTTGTTGATGGTGAGGGTGGCAGAGCCTGGCCCAGGCTGCCCAGGGAGGTTGTGGAGTCTCCTTCTGTGCAGCCATTCAAACCCGCCTGGACACCTTCTGTGTGACCTCAGCTGGGTGTTCCTGCTCCGGGGGATTGCACTGGATGAGCTTTCGAGGTCCCTTCTGATCCCTGACATTCTGGGGTTCTGTGATAGGTCTTCTCTCCAGTATAGGATTTGGTGAGCACAAAGGCTAATCTAAACTCATACTTGCTATCACAGATATTTATTTACTTTAAGTCAGAGCTCAAGCCTTGTTCTTCCAGGTCTCTCTGGAACAACATTATACGATTCTCCAACCTGAATTTTCAGAACAATAAACAAATGGCAAATGAGACTTCACCCCTATAAATTTCACCGACTATCAATGTGTGGTCCAAAACCAGGAGTAGTTCACTTCCTGTCTACAGAATTTTGCCTGCTTCCACTATTGCCACATTAACATAAAAGTCAGAGTGACTATGCAATATACCACAATGCTTCCCATCAAACAAAATACTGTGTGGCAAAAAAGATCTCTAACAAAAAACAAACAACCAGCAAAACAAAACACTGAAAAAAACCCCTAAAAAACACTGATGGATTGGCTACTGTCCATCTATCAGTGAAATCCAGAGCATCCTGCATATTTGCTTACCTCAGTCTATTACAGCATAATTTAAAAATGATAAATATGAACTCATACGGCAATAAACATCTTTCAAATAGGACTACATTCAGAATAAAGCTTAAAAGGAATGGCTGAGGCTGGCTGTCTACAGAAGTGCCTTTTTAGGGACAAAGGCTTTGAACATCTACGTAGCTTCCATCGAGTTCTCTGTAAAGCACATGAGAGCTCTGCCTAGTTGCGTAAAACCAATTAAGACCTTGAATTCACCCCACAGATATGAGAGAACATCAGCTGCAATACAATATTTCAGCAAAAATTTCCTGTCTTTCAGCAACAAAGATACACAGTTTTCAAAATTACTCATTTTCTTAGAAAAATATTTTGCATTATTACATTCTAGTACTTGCCCCAAGCATGAAATCACAATTCCTAGGAGAACTATTTTTACTTTTGACACTATTAACACACCTTTTACACCTTTTTTCAGGAAGAGGGAAAGGCATACGGGACACAGGGATGACACACATACACAAGAGTCAAAAACCTCAAAAATGCTGACATATGACTATTTTGAACTAAGGTGGTTGCAGGAAAAACGGTATTTTCAGCATCACAACTGAAGTGATGCTGGAAAAGATTTTTCCCAGTTTATAGGCATGTTGCCATTCTCATAGATTAGGTCACAAAGCTCAAATACCTGCTTATCTTGTAGGTCTGAAGAGAGTTCATAGCTCTCAGAAAGGGATCTTGACCTTTTAATAGCTTCTTCCTCTGCTTGTTTTCGCAGTATGGATGTCGAGTGCTGAAGTTTCGGCCTCCGAGACCTTTGTTGTCCAGGGGAGATGGAATACAGCCCGTAAGCAGAATGATCGTAGTGGTCTGGACTTATAGCTGAGCTGTGTGTTATAGGTCCTTGATGGTAGCTAGATGGGCTATCCAAAGATGTGCCGGTTTCACTGCTTGGAGCTTCCCCCTCAACACTAGGCAGAAGGAAAAGACAGGAAAATCCACAGGTGAGCACCGTATACCAAAATTCTCAGCAACAAATAGCATAGTTTTGCTTTGTATCATTTTACATAGACATCCAACTCATTGTGTTCAAATTCAGCTGCAGTTAAGATAGGGTAATGTGGCTTTCATGTCAACAAACATCACCGTTTTCACTGTAACCTAAGCAAGTCTTTATTTCTGTTACAGAGGTCATCTTCAGAGCACGAATCAAGTGGGAGAATGGAGGTTTCAAGTGTCACTTAACTTTATAGAGTAATTACTAATAACATCCTGAGTAAGTCCACTCAGCAACTTTTGTGTAAACCAAATGAAAACTTTTAATTTCTTGTAAGACCACTCATTTCCAAGTTGGTCTAGTTCAAAATGGGAGATGCTTATTTGTGTCTTTCCTTGCTTTGACAAATAAAAGCAATACTTTCTTACTGTTATACTACAGTTTGACATAAAAGGATTACTTTCACGTTACTCCAAGGAGATTTGGGATTTAATGGATCTTGTGAGCTACTGTCTTTATAGAAACTGAAGTTGGGAAAAGTACCTACAGGAGAAATCTCATTTATTCCTGTTAGTGAAAGGATACTTTGGGCATGCTTTGTAGTAAAGCATCCCAAGGGATGGTGTTTCTAGCTAATGAAAGCTACAGTTTCAGGTAGGGAAAACACAATAGGAGCTATCTGGCAAATAAACCACTTCATTTTCACATGAATGCTGTTATGGCTAAGGAATAAAGAAAAAAACACTTCATGTACACAATAGGAAACATTTTAAAGTGAGTCCTAGTCAAGGTTTATCCTGGAGTACTGATGACTAACAGTAATTTGTATTTGTTTTATATTTACAATAGGGCATTCTCACATTGCAACAGGATATGCACTTTCACTCTTCCACAGTCTGCCTTTTTCATATGTTTCACATAAATATTTACTATGTGCCCTGTCCTGTGTACACAGAGCATTAACAGAAAAACAAAATTTGACTTTTTTCTAATGGTTCAAAAGGCTTAGTGAACACACCACACATGCATGAATATAAGCATTTGCAGCACTTCCCCTACCTCTTGTTTTAGGAACAGGTACATCCACACTCTAAAGGAGTAAAATTCCATGCTCCCACCACGCCCTGTATTTCTTATTTTGCTTTCCTTCGCATGTATATGAAGATAAAAAGCAGTGAAGTGCGTGAGCCTTGCTGCACACACAGAGCACAGCAGGCCCTTCAGCGCTGCAAGCGCAGAGCGGTTTCTGCAGAGCGCCCGCCAACACTCGGAGCTTCAACACTGGAGACTTTGGAAAGCGAAGGAGAAAAAAGCCCTTTAGATTCCTCAAAATGTTTCTATAAATATGTAAAACTGAAAGCAAGTCCTCTTTCTTTGCCCATCAAAATATGACTCTACCCGAAAGGTATTTCCAAACGTACTTTACCCAAGCTGGAAATATTTTCAGTGTGCACACATTACTTTTTCCAAAAAGGAAGTTGACAGGAAACTAATCCCTTTCCCTTCATGATACAGCTGGCTTTCAACTTAAAAATCACTAATTATCCAGAGTTTTGCTAGTGACATTGAAACTGTATAACCACCCATTAAAAACAAAAGAATCACTCCCTCTAAAGCATCCATTAATGAAATTAGTTTGATACTGAACTGCTTCGCACTCTCTCTTTAAATACTAAAATACTATTTCGTACCTCAGGTTCCAAATTACAAGCTTATTTGTAAGCAATTTTCATACAAGTGTGGTAAATTTGTTTTTAACAGAAAGTCAGGAATTGTCACTACTTCCCCCTTTTTGCCTTCCTCACCCTTAAATTGTGAACTATTTAATAATCCTTCCACATTGATTATAATCTCATGTTGACATTTTAATAATAACTTCAATGGATCACTTCACCTTTTCATCAACAAAAAGGGTACTGGCCTAATCAGAAAAAAATGGAGAAGGTTCTGCCTAAGGCTCTGATTGAAGTCAGGGGTGTCTTCTTTGTTTTTAGTTCATCTTTCGGACTTTTTCCAGACATAAATATGATCCTTGACTGACCGCAATGCTTGCTCTCACTTTGCTCATAGGCCCATTCCCCACAATCTCGGCTGACCTTTGAAGCGGGGCAGTAATTATCTCTTGGACCAGACAGACCTCTAAAGCAAACAAGCATGAACAGGCCAAACTACGGATTTGAAGGTTTTCTCCCATTCAGCTCTTCCCTATCCCTCAAACTAAGAGTAGCTGAAGCTTCATCCGAGTTATTTATAAAAATGAAATTCCACTGGCAAAGAAAAGCAGCTTGCTATTTATTACTACTTTACGTAAGTTTGGAAATGAAAAATATTTCGCCATGGTTAAGGATGACAAGATGTATCGTTCTGCTATGGAGGAAGCGCGCACAGAGCATTGTGGAACAGGAGTATGGAACTGAGAATCATCCCACCCACGGCTGTTTTGAAAGACCGTACGCTAAAAAGGGCACCTATGCTTCAAAACAGACTCGGAACACGAGCCAGCTCCTGCAAGGTTACACGGGCGGGTTTTATCTATCCACTTAGAAAAATGTCAACACACGAAAATGCCATGGATTCTGCTCCAGGCTTGCAAGAAGAATCCAAATGAGTCCCCTGTTTTAAAAGAAGCAGTTGGCCACCCTACTAACACTACTTCCCATAGCCACCGTGCACACACTGTCCTTCTCAGAGGGGTGAGAAATTCAGTACACAAAGTATGCTGCAAAAATGGACAGCAGAACACTTGGCCCAGTCCTAACCGGAATCAGAAATAACTTCTTAATAAAGTCTCCAATCTGAGGCATCTGCCACCTACTATACATGTCCAGTAGAATTACTGATAATTTTACTGTCTAAAAAACTCTAGTGGATGAATTTGGTTCATCCCCCCAGCAATGTGCAACAGCATACTGCTAGGGAGATGGGCAATATGGTGAGTATTGCCACCGTGTAATGTTAGGAGAATGCAAACCAGTTGAAATTAACCTTTCCTTTTTAGAACTCAAATAGTTTTATCACAATCCTGTTTCAGCAGAAAATAGACATTCATTATCTGCCAAACCAGACAAAGAGAAAGGTTATTTGCCAATATTTTACAAAGAAGCAGAGAATGGAGCAGCTGAAGACTGAAAATGGAAATAAAATATTTTAAGATAATTAGTACTATTAATATGACTTTGCATGAACAAAACTTTAAAACAGAGCCATGGAAAAACTTTGTTTCTTTGTACCTCTAAATTACTTTTTTGAAAGAGTGGCTGGTACTGACTGTATCAGTATTTTATCAGAAATTGACACTGGAAGTTTCTTCCAGCACGAATCTCAACTCATGAAGACTGTTAAAAAACCCCCAAAACACCACTGCATCAAGGAACAATAAGAGAAGATTAAAGGCTTAGAGAAAAATGGAAACAGACTCAGTACAGTATTTTTCACATATTTTGATGGATATGTAAAACTATTGGTGAAAATCAGATTGATTTTACTTTTTCAATGAATAGCAATCAGTATTAAATACCAAGCATGGATGGATCCAGGCATTTGCTTTTCTTCCATGTGTGTATGGCTCTAGGCTTCCTACAAGAGCTAAGCCACACACTCTGCAAACAATTTTAAATGAAAACACATCAGTTGAAGTGACATACGTGCCTGTGAGCAGGATCTGCTGGCTCCACGGGCCGGCAGCGAGCCGCGGGTCAGCCCGCAGTGCAGCTCAGGCCGCACTTCCCCGTGATGTGCCCTGTGCTCCAACGGCGACGGAACTGAAGCAAAGGCTAAAACCAACGTGCAGGGAGCAGCTGCCAAAAGCTGCTTTTCTAACTCCTTTGCCTAGATGTCAAAGCTGAGTAACATGGTGCATGGTCGTACCTTTGGTTTAAACAACCACACGAGAGACCCAAGCTGACAAAATGGGCAGTAGATGTTGTTGCTAGCTAGCAAAAGGTCATGGTTTTTACTGTTATTTCCCAGTACTCAGGTGGTAAGTTCATTTCAAGAATTACCTAATAAGAAAATGCTCTGTCTCCTCCTTCCCTCTGCCTAATCACCATATGTGTGGTTAGCTGTGACCAAAACAAAACGTTTCCTATCTGGGCATTTTAGCAGCAGAAGCCTGGCAGGTCTTTTCTTCCCTGTCTCTCATTTTATACCTTAAGTTATTACTTCTGATCACAAAGGCTGTAATTAGCAAACAGTACTCTAAAACCACTATCATGTTTTAAGACAACATATTATTCAGGATGTTTAAATATCTACTGTTATTCTTTGATTTTTCTTTTTTATATTTACACCTTCCTTTTCCTTTAAATTTTGCCGAACTGCTATCTTAGCAAAACGACAAAGAAGCAAAATAAAGACAAAATCTTGAAAATCCAGAAAACTTCAACATTTGAGCTTGAAATGGAGACTAGAAAGAGTCCTCAAGATCTACATTTCGGCAAGGAGCAAACCCCAAACTTTTCCATGAGTATAGACTTACTCATTTCCACTGACAATAATGGTAAAATGATCAGAGAAGCTGCAGGTTTGGATCCACAGGCACAAGCATTTAACTCTTGGAGAGACTATACTATGAGAGATGATAACCAGGAAAGCAGAAACTCCCTTTTTACTGAGGCCCAGTACCTTATCTTTAAAACTACGTGCATATGAAGAGGAAGTAAATAACAGTAACATCAAATGTAAAGAATTATCCAGTATTCCCACTCATCCCAGAAACCTCAGAGTTTACAAGCAGTGAAGTGTCCCAGTGCATTTGTAGGACTAAAATACAAAGATAATGAGAACATATGCTTACAGAAATCATCCAAATGTTCAAACCAGTATGTTGCAGATTTAGTTTGGAACTCAAAGCAACAAAGAAATTCAACATACTTCTAAATAATATAAATGCCAAACCAAAACTGCATGCAACATTTTAAAATAGAACCAAAAGAGCCTCCCAGCAAAACAGAGTAAATGCTTGAGAAATCATTTTACCAATGAACATTCTCTGAAATCTCTAGTTATTTTCATCACTCATTTAGAATGGATGTTCAACAGTGTAATATAAAGACATTAAATTGAAAACAGGCCCTAACAACTGGATGGTACATGCATGAGAACCAATCAGGATTATATTCATTCTGTAAAAAATTTGTTTTGGACATAAAGAAAAGTATGACAATATAAGAAGTTTGTGCTGCTACATCTTAAAAGATTTTACCATAGCATTTTAGATCCTTAAAAGTAAGAACACGAGTTCAAAGGTTCACAGAATATATTCCTTCTCTTCTAAAATGTGGAAAGAATGCACAAGTAATACGAATACAGTAAGAAAAACATGGCCAACTTAGAATTCTAGTCAGGATGAGATGACAAAACCACTCAGCTTGGCCATTGTTCGTTAGGAAGCAGTTTTGAAAGCATGACTGTGGTACAGTATCACTTGCCAAAGACGGCAGTCAAAATTCCGGGTAGTCTGTATAACCTGAATTCAAATCAAACTTAATGAAGAATTTAAACAGCAAAGCACTTGCATGAGTAGTTCTTCATGAAATTCCTCAAGCAAATCCATCCCCTCTCTAACTTGGTTTACTTTTCCCTGAATCCACGTAATTTACTCCCCTCTTCAGGAAAAACGCACACAAACCTGGTTCCCTTCAAGTCATACCTAGCAATAGCACAATTCAGCAAGCTTATTCCTTTGTTCCAGAAACTCTTCTGTCCATAAGCATTAACATTATATCTCTGCCATATGATTTATGAGATGGATTTAAACGCAAACCAAAGAGTGAAGCTTTTTGTACTAAAACCTCACTTCATAAACATGATTCCCAGTAAAACTTCTGCCTCACTCAAAAATAAATACCATAAACAGGCCCAAATGCTCAGGAAGGAAGAAGTGTTGGCATAAACCAGATGCATAGCAATCTCTTCATAAATTTAGAGGCTAAAAAAGTCAAACTCTGATCATAACTCCTAATTATAGATACCCACTTGAAGTGGATCCAAATTCTCTACCTAGCTCAAAGAATGCAGACCAGAAGTCGCCCATGGAGCTAACTCTGAGTACCAGAGAAGCATGATGGCAGCTGCAAGAGCAGCTGGTATGGTCAAGCACTTCCAACACAAGGCCTGAAAAAAACCCCCATTTAAATGGCAAAAATGTTTAGGTCAAATCTAGGCATTCTACAGAGGAAAAAACCTCTACCAAAGTTCATTTCTTGCATATAACTTTCTCTTTACCAGTGCAACGCAGTCCTAATTTGAACGTGAAATTTTAAATGACAATTACAAACATAATACTAACTAAAACTATGGCTCCCTATAGACAACTTAATCTGAACATAAGCGTTCATTTGACACAAGGGTACACCCCACTGCTTCAAAGCTGCCTTACATTTCAGTACCTGTGGTGCTTTCTCCTAGAAACCAGGAGGTGTATTTAATTAAACCTCTGATACATGCATTGTATTATCTCAAATTACTCTCCACAAAAAGTTCTTAACGTAACTTCTTAAAATGCGAATCTTGTCATGTGTAGTTCATACAAGCTAGTTTTTTCGCATTTTTCTTCCCTCACCACCACTGCAATATTCCCCAACGGATTAAGAGCATTTGAGCGGAAGTACATTATTAGTACAGTTTACAACAGATTAGAATCTAGTTCTTATTGCCATGTCTGTTTTGTGCTGTCCAGTAAACAAAAGTCAATTATATTAAGAACTTATACAAATGCCCAAATTCAATAATGCAATAACATTAACAAACCAATCTACCTTCAAATATACCCTGCCAAAAGTTCAAAGCCATTATGATGGACAACAGTATCCATAGGCAGTGACAAAAGCTTTGATCCAGGAAAGAAATATTGACCAACTCATTTTATTTACAATGCACTCTCAATACTGCTGTTTCGGTTAAAAACAATTGAAACCTTTGAATGCACATCAAAGTAATGTCCCAGGTAATTCATCTGACTGAAGTTAAATATCATTGCAAGAAAAATCCAGACAAAATTTGCACGTGTCTCGGAAGCAAACACTAACAAAGCAACCACTTCATGCTGTAATGTTCTGTGTAATGAGACTGCCAATCGCACCAGCTGAAGTTCAAACCCCGTCTGACACCACTGACAGTACCACTATGTGCACTGCAAACCTTCGCTTGCTCTTGGGTCCAAGCCCTGGGTTCAATATTACAGAAAACCCCCAACACCTACTCACTTGGACACTACCAAGTCTTAATTCTCACTAAATGACACCATAAAAGGCATTAACGAAAATGTTTGTGGTTTGGTTTTTTTTTTTTAAAAGAGCATTTTGACCCACAGTCTTACATGCGATGAGTAGTGGTGGAGAGCGGGGTAAGAAAGATGAGAGATGATTTTCTCCAGGCCAAAACGGAATGTAGGAATCAATGCACTTTCTCTTCTGAAATGCAGATGCACAACAGCAAAATGAAAAGACAGCCAACCGAAAACCTACCCAACGTCCCCATTTTAGGGAACAAACTTTATAAGAGATTTAAGAACTAAGAATATCCACTTGAGAAGAGCTTACCTGAGATTATCTTCAGCCTCCAAGGAGGAGAAAGAAGGTTAAACACCTCACATATCACCTTTGTCTAACTCAAACAGTGGCAGCATATTGGCCACCAGACACAAGTATTTACTACAGAAGGGTCAAACAAACCAATCAACCAACCCTCACCCAGATCCCATTTAATACCTTTTGAACCCTACCCACTAAAGGTAAAGCTGTGTTTTATTTTTATTATTTGGCAGCTGAAAAGTAATGAAGGAAACTGACAGCATAACCAGAACCTGAGTACAACTTACAAATGTTAGCTTCTATCTCAGGTAAAGCCAGACGTCATTCTCTGCTAATCTGGGTTAATCATCACCCAGCACATGTTTATTCAGCAGTGACCGTATTCTGTACTTCAAACTATTTTTTAAAACGGATGAAATATTATTAAAAGATGACTATGGTAATAATTTGAGGCTTGTGGAGGAAGAGTTCTCAAATCTACCAGCCTAACTTTTAGAGGGCTCTTTTATGGTCAGCTCCTCCTCTTGACGCGTCAACATAAAATATACTAACGTCAGAAAATGTAATGTATGCCTCAAAAGGATGCTTATCTTCTTACAGGGACTAAAGCTAAATTTTTCAGTGTAACTGTGGTGTCTGAGCATTTAACAAAATCTCTGAAGGTCTACCTACCACTGCAGACTTTGTCCTGTTCCTCCTATGTAAACTCTTACACAATAGGATAAGCTCAGAAATCTATGGAGTTTCTCAATGCAGCTGTGGTAGAATTTGACCTCAACTATTTATTATTTATCCAGATATATCATTCAGCAACTGGAATCCTTTTATTTAGCATATCTACACTATATACGGCAGGTATTTAAGACAGTAAGTCATGAACAAACCTTCTACCATTCATATCATTACATGACTTTCAAACAACGCTAATTTTAAAAAGGAATATTTAGTTCCTGCAGCTGAGAAAAAACTGATTTGCACGCACAGCTGAAGCAGCATTTGATATAACGCAAAAATCCTTGGCGTCCTACAGCAGCCATCCTTGTATTTCACCTCTGCTAGGGCTTCAGCTGTTGTGTCCAGCCCACCGGAGGAAGCGGTGACACGGAACGGCACTGCTGAGGAAGCAGCTTGCTGGCAATTGGGTTCTGGAGGAGACTAAATATTAACACTAGATCACTGGATTCCTCTCCCCACTCAGGCCTTGGTGGAAAACACTCTTCTTCCCCCTCTTACATACTCTATAAACACGAATTATTTTAAAGATCCTTAACAAAATCCTGTTTACTGAGTAAACGAAATGTTTCAGGCATTGAAATTTCATACCTGGAACAAAACTGTGTTCTCACCTTAGATCAAATACACTGGATAAAGCCTATCATTTGACTCATTTTAAGGTTTTGCCCCTTTGCTATTCAAAATTATTACAAATAAGATGCAGTATAGAGAGCTAGGAACAATTTCTGAGCAGGCCAGCCCTTCCCTTCAAGTGTGTCAGTGTGCCTGGGCAGAAGGACATTGAGAATCAGCATAAAGCAAAGAGCACGCTGGGGCTCCAGGCAGCAGAAATGACCACAAAGCACCCTTCTGTATTGGACACTGTTATCAGGTAAAGTCACAGACCACAACACAACTGTATTCATTTAGGTCGTATTTTCACTTAGGTTGCAAACAAACGTTATACAAAAAGACCTATTTAAAACAATTAAGGGATTGCATTTCAATTAGTTAATAATATATTGTGCTTTAAAAGAATGTCACTGATAAACATGAGATAATTCGTTCTCTCACTTGGATTTAGGAAATAGTTGGCTAAAGCTTTCTCACTTTTAAGATCAGAAAGAAACGGATTGCTCAGCTTTTAGTGATTGTTTGACTTCTCTGTGAAGTTACAGCTAAACCTCATAACGTTATAGAGCAACATACTTCAAAAAGCTAATCCAAAAGGAAGATGGACTGTAAAAAGCCTGATCAGAGAAAGATGTTCTACTGATCTAAATGAACCTAGAAGTACATATAATGTAATTTAGTAGTATGACTCAGTTTTAAACACCACACAACCCTGCATTTTGACTGCCAACTCTGCTGTGCCAAGTCCAAAAAGACGTAAACCCAAAAGACAAAGAAACCCTACTAGTTTTGTCTGTGGGAGCACAATGTAATTTCGATACGCATAAATGCAAACAGGCATGGGAAACTCTCACCAGGTAGGAAAGAAAACAGATGAGAACACAGAATCCTTGCTTCCAGTGAAGTTCAGAATGTTGCTACCAAGTTAGTGAGAACAGGAACTGGCCTTGCACATTGTGCACGCACCCAGAGGTCTGTGTTGTAACCTACTGCAACAGAATCACTGCTAACCAGTGAGATTTTTATCCTCTGCAACACACCCAAGTTTTATATCAAAGTGTACAGAACATGATGTTTAAGGAAACAAAACGGTAAGAGATCTTTTGTTTGAGGTATGGAGTCTGGTGGAAAAGAAAATGTTTTAGATGTTACTTAGATTCAAGGCAACGCGTTCAAATACAGAACATATTTACAGACACACTGAGAAAGATATTGTGTGTCTTACTATGTGTGAATCTTCACTCTTAGGAAAACAAGACCCCAGAATACTGCTTACAGCCTCTAAATCAGTTGAAGAGCTGACAGATGCTTTTTCTGATCCACAAACTTCCTTCCTTTTACATTTCCTCTCCATTATGCTGAGCCTGTAGTTTATAGTCCTTTCTCTGTTAGTGAGGAATTAAATGTAGCCTTTCAGTAGGACTTCTGACCTACCTCACTGATCACATTTAAAAAGTAACACAGGTTGCAATTCCTGTCTTGGAAACCCATAAATGCTACTTCAAAGCTTACTGTAAGCCAAGAACTTTCTCCTTATAAAGCTTATCTATTATCAAATGTTAAGATCTGCTTTACGTTCTAAATAACTTTATTAGCTACTTCCAATCAGTACCCAAAAATAGAGGATTTACTGCACAGGCACAGAACGGGAGTACTTGCTGGGTTGTACTGCAGCCTGTAGCAGCTCCATTTCGTGCACCACGCAGATGCCCCGTGCAGCTCTGAAACTCTTGCTCCCAGAAGCACCGACAATCTGCGCTGACTTCTGCTGACACCGCTTGCTTAGCCGGGGGCTGCACGTGAGGCACATCGACCACAAAAGAACAGCAGGTCTAAAATACACAACTCTGATCACTCGTAGAATTTACAGGCTCTTTACCACAAATTAATCCATAGATCTTTCCACAATGGACAATGGTCTTCTAGGACGAAGGTAGAAGTCCAGTTCCTGAAAACAAGAGTCACCATTTTGTGAACTTAAAATGAAATATTGTGCAAAGCCAGATTTTCAAAATGTCAACCAGAAACAGGCATGCTGGACTGTGGCAGCACAGGAAAACCTGAAATGCTTCTTTTCTTCTAGGCTAAACTAATTAAAAATATCTTAATCACTTTTTAATAACAAAAAAAAAAGAATCCGAGTTTGCAGCAGGATGTCACCATTTAGGAGAATTTCCATTACGGCTGGGCAAACCTTGTTCTCTCTCAATTTCACAAAGCATTAACTACTAGTATTAATACGAAACTATTAGCTGTAGTCCGACTCTCCCAAAACTTGAAGCATTAGAATCAGCTCCTTCTCGGAACCATCTTCTAACGAATGCTCCACGTCACTGGTATCTTCTAAACAAGGTTCACAAAGTAAAATATAAGAAAATAATACGTAAACAACAATAACGAGCTGCCTTCAAGAATCTAAGAACAGTTGAAAATATTATCTAACATTCAACACCCTGCAAAATGTCACTAACTTCAAAGCATGAGAATCACCCCGGCCACCTCTCGAATGGAAATTCAACAGCTGTTTCACAGCACGTTGCAATAAAGCAGAACCATGTCAGAAAGAAAAATAAAGATAATTTTTATTCCCAACTGAAAGTCCAGAGGGAAGTCAGATTGAGAGAAAAGCTGTTATTAAGCTGAAACATGACCAGAAAGTCAGGGGTTTACACAGGCCTGTTCTGTTCTAAGTACTCTTAGAGCCCTAGGAAGGGCAGCTGGATCAGGAACACTGCTGTCCATCTCATCTGAATGACGAGGGAAACCCTGCCTTCGGTATTCTCTTTAAAGGCAGGAGTGCTTCCAGCTAAACCAGCCATTCCTTCCCAAAGATTTATCCTCGGAGTTCTGCGCAAGTACTGACATGGCCTACCCCAACTTGACTCATGAAAACTGAAAGGGTCAAACCCATAATCATTACAGCTGTAGGCTACACTAAAGGAAATGCGCTGAACTCAAGTTAAATACAGTCCAATGTGCAGCTGGCTAAGCTACAAAGCCCATGGCCACCACCATATTTAACTCTCCTTGTGATCTGAGATGGAGTTTGGTCCATTCTACTATGAAGGTGGAGAGTGAAAAATTACAGTCAAATTGTGAACTTTCCTGTAGTGCAGTTTTAGGGCTGGCTGTAAACATACCCTGCAATAGAAAATCCACCACGTTTGCATCCTTGCATAAAGATGACCTCAAAAGTCATGCATATATCAACAAACAGAAGGAAGCTAGTCTCCTTTTTCTCTGTTCTTACCAAAACATTTAAACTCATCACACATGCATCCTTGTTAATCCATCAAATGTTAAGGGTGACTGAAATTTTTTTGACTAAACAATGCAAGTACCTCCCAAAACAAGCTTAGGGCTCTTTTTGCATTGCCCTACCCTCTATGTAGCCACTTACGTGAAAGGAGGCCAAATCGTAACTGCTGCATTTTGTTTGTGCTTGCACAACATAAGGCAACAGGGAATTGGGTCCTTTGTTTTTAAGCACAAGTTTAACTCAGATGACACTGAATGACTGAGAGAATCTGATTAACAGATATACTACCTCAATTTTCAGTATTAAAGGCTATCAAAACCACCATTCTAATTTACTGCTTCTCCTACAGGGACAAAAGGGTTTGATTTTTTTATCATACCAAAGCTTGGCTTTTTGACTTTATTTTTATTAAAGACATCTTTACAACAATTTATGAAAATGTTTCTAGTCTTTTGTCTATTGTAAGGAAGCAAAAGAAGATTTATTTAGCTAAATTTGCAGTCCCCTTTAACGTAATACTAGGGCTTTGTGCTACAGTGGATTAAAGCAGCATCTGTTCTTCTCTGGAAACCTGGAGTCAAATCACAGCAGTGCAATAAACTTGCCATCTCTGTCTGTACCCTAACTAGAATCATCCTTCCTGCAAATAAAATTCAAATGAATTCCTGAAAGACACAAGAAGGGCTATAGCTATATAACTAAAATATTTTTGATTAATAAGTCTTGCTAAAAGCTCATGATCAGTAGCTATATTTTTGCATAACAAAGATGTATGAATTAGACAAAATCTGTGCTTATGTGAGTTTTGACATAAAATGACAACATACAGGATACTAAAAATGAACTTCCAAATCCAAGGCCTGATTTAGCTCTTGTAACTACAGGTTCTTGTTAGGCAACAGAAATAGAGAAGCAAAATAGAGAATAGGAATTTGGATTGTGGCCCACACTCTGTATAAATATAAATGAAATCTAAACAAAACACGGTTAACAAAAACAACGCACCAACACACTTTTCTCCCCAAGCCCCAGATTCACCTCTTCGTAATTCCAGTTGTTCTGTTGCTCAGGCAGTGTCTGGGTTAGGGGCACATCCTCATCTATTTAATGCAACAAACAGAGCAACCAGGGCTCCATCCTGATTACAGTTTCTGAGGTCTCCTGCAGTTCTGTTATTAAATAAACATAAACAGCAATAACTGATTGACAGCTTCTGTGATTAAAATATGCCTGGCTCTGAAATTAACAATAGCCATTGATTCTGACAGAAAAAGAACTATGTAAATGCTGAAAGAGCAAGAAAATTGCATTTTAATGTCCTTCATAAATTACAGTAAATCCTTGCAATGAAGAGGCACGACAGATGCGACAACCCAGCTTATCTACGTCTATTTATCGTGATGCACAAAGCAACAAAGTGGGGTTTTTTTTCTCCTCAAATTGTGGTGCTTGACAGTTTTTTCAAAAAGTACAACATTCAAAAATACAATAACTTAAGCCACTCCTTGGCACCTGTCAGAATCAGGCAGAAACCAGAAGCCACATGAGTTTAAAACCAGAAGGGTGCATTTGTCTGGACCTTGAGATTCTATGAAGGCCTAATGGATAACTTACAGGCCATCCTTAGGGCATTAATATTTCCAAAAGAAAGCTGCCCTGATAGCAGGCTAAATCCAATTTGACTCATTGAGAATCCCAGAGCTGAGGCTGTGAAGCTAAGGCAGTGCAGTACTCTGGATTTCAACTGGAACACCAGCTGGTGGGCACAAGGACAGTTCTACCAGGAAAGCAGCGTCTCACCTCTAGCACTCTTGTTTCCCAGCGTTCTGCTAGAGATGCCTGCATCGGTATCAGAGGTGTCAAACACCAAGAAGCACAACAGAAATACGTGAGGAGATGTTAAATAGCTACACGTAGCACCTCCACAAGTGCTGGGTTTGCTTTAGGATGACACCCCGCACCCACCAACAGAAGGCTGGCTGCTTTTAGGCTGGCTTTTATCACTCACAGCTACTTGTTACTGGCGTTCAGGGCAAATACAGTTTGCAAGCATAATTAGAGTAATCACGTAAGTGTGCTAATCAGCTACATAATTATGAGATCTTCCTCTTCAGCAAGTTTGATCCCTGAATTGCCATCTTCGCACTTCGGAAAACACGACCGGTATAAAGGTAGACTGCTGTTTTAAAGTAGTTCCACCTCAAGTCCCAGCCCCTGACCTCTAGGATCCTCCAAGGCATGAAACAACCCCAGCCTCCAAGTGACGGAAGAGCATTCTCATGAAGGCTAACATTCAGAGGAATACTTCCTATAGCAATGTCAATAGAAACACAGTTCTCTTCAGAGAATTTTCATTTCGCAAATATGAAATGGTCATGGGGCAAGAAAAATGATGCAAGGCCATGGGGATGCCTGTCTTAAGAAATCCCTTCCCAGTTCTCGTGAGGAACACCCTGCCAGCAAAGATACCTTCTCCTTGCCCAGCAGGAACTCGCTGCGTCAACTCCTAGCAACCTTCCAACACACATTTGTAACAAGAACAACAAATCAGAGTTACTGTTCAACTTGGTATTTGGACTTTTCAGCTGAAAAACTGAATCCTTTAAGTTTCCTTACCTGAAAGTTGCAAATCATTCAATGAAACTGAATTGCAAACTGTTTATTAACTGCACCAAGATTCCCAGAGGGCTTCTAAAGGAGCAGAGAAACAACTAAATGCTGTTGATACACTGAGTGCTGTAATTTTCAATAGTTAGCTCCAGCTCCCGGACTACAGTTAGTATTTTGATGACAACTAATTACTTCGGATTAGTAGAAACAGGAAAAAAAAAAGGATGATAGCTGACTTCACACATGAAACCCCAACACTGGGCACCTATTTAACTAAGAAATAAACCAGCTGAGTACGGCATAACAGTACTCTCAATATCTGGAATTTCAAGTACTAGAAGAGTACATCACAACAACAAATCTGGTACAAAAGTAGAAGCAAAATGGGAAATGAATGATTTTATTCAGCACAGCTTAAGTTCTTCCGATGCACTAGACAGAGGTAATGAATTCTGTGTTCATATGAAAGGTATCTGCCACAAGAATAGACACGGTTAAATACAACCGTCCAAACGAAGCACTCAGCAATTCCTCTTTTAACACATCAGGCAGAATAATCAAGTTTAGCTGAAAGGAAGTGCATAGCAATGTGCAAATGGAGGAAAAAGGTCTGAAACAATGACTGAATGGCAGAATGTAACTGTGTGAACGCAGGCAAATCTGGCACTACAGTAACATTTATGAATTATGTTTTTTATCAAGCCATGCAAAGGTAATGTCTCTTATGCAAACATGAGCAACTCCACACACGAAAGTTACAAGCTCCACTTTATTATTTTCCTCAAGGGTAAAAATGGGCTTAAGAATCATTAAATGTGTCACTAAACTGTACTACAAAACGTTTTTCTTTATCAAAAAACATTTTTCCTTTCTTTTCCAGAAAAGACACTGGTGCATTCATACGCAGTTACACTGAATCCAGTCACTTCCTCCTTTTCTATTTTTCCACACATGCACACACCCAATTTCAGATGCTGCCTATCTTTATTTAAATCGAATATTTCTTTAACAGTCAATCCGCTCAGAATTCCATCAAATTATTTGGTGGAATAAACTTTCACGATGCATCGGAGATAATTTTCTTTTGCAAGTGCACTTGCCAGGATAACCACTTTAGCCTGTCGTAATCCACACACAACATTGCACAAGAAAAACTAGTTTCTACACCGAGTTTCCAAGTGGCTCATATAACAGAGCAGTGTGTTTTTGTAATTTTGACACGTTATGTCGGTAGTTAACAACATCATAACAATAGAGGCTGTACGTATTAACATGAAATCCCATTTTCTGTTTTTCTTGCATCGGTTATTCAGCATCCCTACCTTAAAGGCCTTCGAACTCAACTTTATTTCTCGCTGTTTCTGGCTGAGCAGTCCCGGGCCGGTTCACCCCGAGCGGGGTCCCTGGGCTCCAGGCAGCGCCCCGGGCCCCGCGGGCCGGCCGGACCCAGCACAGCCTGTTCCTGAGCTCCGGAGCCGAACCCGCCGCCGGTTTGACACCCGCCATGTGCTCCCCGACCGAACTCCACGGAAAACAGCGCCTGCACACCGTGCACAGCGGGAACGCACGCACCGAGATCACATCGCAGCAGCGCCCTGCTCACAGAGCTTCTGCCGGGTGTGCGCTTTGTCTGGCGCCCGCCAGCAACAGCACACGCACTTCGGACACCGCATCCGAGCGAGCTGTTTTCCCGGTCCGAGCCAGGCGGCCCCGCGACTCCCGCACGACGCGATGGCCCCGCTGCCCCCCGACACAAAGCGGGGACCCGCGGCACAAAGCGGGGACCCGCGGCACAGCCGGGCCCTGTGTCGCACCCGGGAGCGGCCGCTCCGCCCGGCTTCCCCCGCCGCCACAGCTCCCGGCCCTTTGTGTGACAGGACGGGGCGCACCCCCGCGGGCCCCCCGGGCCGCTCTTACCAGCTGTCAAGCTCCAACTCCAACAGCGACTGGGTCCTCTCGGAGCTGCAGTGCAGGCACCACATGGCTGTGCCGAAGTCGCGGGCGGGGAGCCCGGCGCTGCCACCATAGCCGCCCCTCGGGCCGCCCCGCCCCGCGCCCGCTCCCCTCAGCGACGCGGATGGGGGGGGGGACGGGCACGGGAGCGCGCCCGCGCGCACGCGCGGAGGGCGGTTTCCCGGGGAACGCGGCGCGCGCCGCTCTCCTCAGGGCGGCAGGAAAAGCGCGGGAGCGGTGCCGTGTGCGGTGCCCTCACAGCGGCTGCGAACGGGAGGGGACACGGCCCGGCCCCCCCCGCCTCCGCACGCACGGGCGGAGCCAGTGCTGGCGAGCAAGAACTCCTCACTAGAATTAAAAAAATAACCCACGGACAACAACCACCAAACCAACCAAACAAATACACACAGAACCGCCCCCAAAGCAACCAAACAAAAAACCAGCAAACAACGCGCACATCACCAACTGAATTTTGTCATCACATTATTTGACACATTAATAACAATCCTTCCTAGTTTTTTTTGGTTTTTGGTTGGTTTTTTGTTTTGTTTGGGGGGGGGGGGTGTTGTTTTTATTTGTTTGTTTGGTTGGTTTGGTTTGGTGTTTTTTGTTGTTTTGTTTTCCCTAGCAGATTAACCATGGCGGCGATTAAAGTCCTGCAAGAAATCAAGTCTAAACAAGAGTTAATTGTAACTTAGTAATTCATAAAATAAAACCATCTCACCTCCTAGAACACCCTCAAAGGTGCTTTAATTTATATATACGCCTCTTCTGTAGAAACCACACAGCTGCAAATGAGAACATTCAAATTCTGTCATTTTCTCAGACACAATAACACTTTACACGCGCATTTTAACGAAGGTGCTTATGCCCCGGATGCTCTCCCAGCCTTCCTCCCCAAGCCCAGAGAAGCGAAGGGTTTGCAGCACATTTGGAGGTCAATCCGAGCGCTGAAGAACTGAGGAGCCGGCAGGTCCAGAGCTTGTCCCCGCGAACGTCTGCTCCTGGGCACAACGCAGCCCAGCTCTGCCACAGATCGGAACCACTAACTATTTAAGAGAGTGCTTGCCAAGTCCTAGTTCCACCGGTAGACTATTCCTACGGCAATTTTAGCTTCACGGGACACAAGAACAGCTGAAACTGCGCCGTAAAACCAGCAGATAAATAGTGCTGCCTATAGCTACAAAGAAATTAGTGTTTCAAAAATCAGTGAGGCCCACACGATTAATATCCTGTAATAAGGCAAGAAAGCGAGACGAGTTTTAACTTTGGGGTTTCCTGTTTCACGGAACTGTCAAAACAACTTGCTTTCCAAATGAAGTTTCCCTTCATCGCAAAAAGCATCGTGTCTATGTGAGCCGGGCAAACCGTCTAACCACAGACACTCCTTGTCTTCATTTACGTGCCAGGGTGCTGGAGAAGGGGGAGCTAATTAAGGAAATGAACCAGTCTTGGAGGGGTGGGGGGTGCAGCTGGTAAGTTTGCCACTAAAGGCTTCATTCATAAACATTTGCACGATATTTAGTGCAATTTTGTGTAGAGACGGAGCAATTTGCACTATAGTTTTTAGGAATGGAAATGTTCCAGCACAAAGAAGCAGCACTGGCTGATCTCTGTGGTATGGGAAAACTCAGAAGTTTAGTCAGAAACTACAAATGCTGCTCAAACAAGAGAGCAAGGTACAAGAAAGAGCAGAATGAAAGGCCCAGCTGTGCCCTTGTGCTGTATATACAACATACCTCTTATTTACAATACACACACTGAGAGCTGATCACATTTCTGGGTGATAAAAAGAATCAAAGCAAAACTTTACTTAAACCCAGTTGAACATTTGGATCGAGCATGCGTTTTGCATAGTTTCCTAAGGAAGCGTTAGGCACAGATTCCAATAAGTCTGGGTTTAACCAGCTTTCAGTGAAACTCAAATACGTTAAGGAAGGACACACCTACACTGACTGTTTTGATAGTAACGTCACTGTGAGCCCATAACCAGAGACTATTTCCACTGCAATGCCTCCTCTCAACAGTTATCCAGACAGTCTCTTCCCTTCAGAAATTCTGGGAGAACAACAATCCCACATTTTTCTGGTCCTGACTCAATGTGCTCCCGTGTCAAGCGTCATCTCCACAGGCAAACAGAGACAAATCCAAAGCAGACATACGAAGCCTACAAAAGTCAACCGCTGCTTTGGAAACCAGTTTCCATTTAGAAACCAAGCGCAGACAGCTGTACCGTGGGCTGTGACGGAGGACGTGGACTGGAAAGGGCGGCCAAGAAGCTCTCACCTCAGAAGCAGCCACAGAATTTTCGGAACAATGTGCTTTTCCGAACCTGCTTCGAACAGAATCTTCCTTCTACAGGTCCGAACACATTAGATAAGCAAACAGCCAAGCAATGCTAACACATCCCATGTCAAATACGGCATGGATAATTGTTACAGCTTCCCCCCTTCAATGTCAAGCATCTAGAATTCTCAATTTTGTTTTGACCATTCCGCTACAAAGTTTTTCTTAAATCACTTCTTGCTTTAGTAAGTCTTCAAAACCTAAAGTAGAAATCAAATACCAAAGTCATCTACACATTTAAGATCTCACATGTGTTCCAATGGGGGAAATTAAACACAGAAAACCAAATTCTTGCTGCAGTATGCAGATGGCATTGTTGTTTCTGAGTCAAGGCAGCGAGTTAAGGTTATTTTTGGAGGGATATTTTGTTTATGTTTCAACATTCCAAAGCCACCTCTGTTGAACCATAATCCATACTGCGTAATCCCGTCTCCCTCAGGTAGCGGTCACTATAATCCATACTGCATAGTCCATGCTCACCCAGGTAACCGGAGGTGATTTTTCACACATGTCTAGCCTTGACTTTTTAGGACAATTTTTTTGGTGGCACGTAGCTCCGTTTTTTTGCTGTCCTGACTGCACAGGTGCAGTGCTGATGCTCTACACACAGAGGTGATGTTTCAGGCCTTAGAAGACAGGGGCAGCAGCAGCTCCTCTAACAACGCAGAGCCAAGCAGGGCTTTTATACCACGTCATTTAGCTGCGCCTTGTATAGAAAGCTTTGGTAGAACCAACAGGAGATATATATGTGCTTTGTTGTTCTCCCACTGCTATTTTTACAGCTAGCTGGCATTAGAGCTGCCACTAACATACTGTAGAAATATGCAGCGCAGGGTAAGGAGGCAGGAAAGCGACTTTTCATGTCTTAGTATTTGCTGGAACGCAACTAATAGTACAACACAAAGTCATCTTTGCTCCAGAAAAAAAATATAATAATAAAAAATATATATATATATATCAACTTGACCTATGAAAAAATTAGGGAACCAGGAAATGTGTGTGCAAGAGGAAGTAAAGAAAGATTTCAAACTATGGACTTACACTTATGGAAGTAAATAACTGCACAGCCACGGGAGGAGCTCCCTGCGGGTTCCCTGGCTCATTCGCTCCATACCGCTGCCGTTCGCAGGCACTGTGGCCACCGAGTGCTGCTGATAAACTTACAAAGGCAGCTCCAATTTTGTTACCGTTATCCTGTTTAACAATATCTCAGTAGTTAATGTTACACTTGGACTATTCAATCTGCCTTGCTAAAGCTAACCGTATTTTATTTCTAATGCAGAAATATAATTAAACTTAGATTAAGCACAACACTGAAATTTTGGTTTATCCAGTAATTTACATAAATCACTGTTATTTAATGTGTTAATAGCTAAGACAAAGTTTATAAACCCCCAGAGTGCAAACTCAATTTGTAATTATGAGCACACAGCAATTTGTATAACATGCCATCTAAATCTACAGTAATTATGACCCTGCTTAAGGGTAATTCCCAACTTAATCACATTTAATACACCATTATTTCCAAGATCTAAAAGGCTGAAACGGGCATTTATCTTGCATTTTGCTTGAATAAAAGCGAAGGGTTACCCAGAAAAAAAATGGAAGAAACTACTAGGGAGCAGTTTTCTTCCTGTAGAGTATAAATACAACCATGTAGCACTGTAAAATAAAACACATACACGGGTCAAAATACATGTTATTCCTCTTCACAGTGAGCTTGGGGGGATATTAATCCAATTCACCCCTTGAAAAAAATATGCTAACCCATATGGATCCTGCACTGCCTTCCTCCCATGATGAATTCTCTGCTTCTCAGGCTCTCCCTCCACTCACACTTACCTGTACACCTAACGAAAACCAAGTGATCTTTAAAAAAACAGAGGGATACGTCAGTTTCAAGAGTGTACAGCACAATGCTCTTCCACAGTATTCTCTTTTGGTGCATGATGAGAATTTTCAATAAACAGTAATTGATTCTCTAACTGTATGAAACATAATACATCATGGTAGTTTTCCCACATGACCTGGAATTGCGCAGGGATTCTCAAATCTGCCAGGTAATTCTTTAAAAACTAACATGTTACCGTACTTATCGCAGTTTTGTGTCCCCTGCAAAATGGATTTCTTATCTTCTCTCATATACATTTCTTAATTTCCCGTGGCTGCATACTAGTTCACTTATTATTTTAATACCAATATACAAAGATCAGCATTAAAACAGCTACTACTTCACTTTGTAAACTGAACTTATAAAGCCTTTAAATAAACGCATCTGGGAAAAGACTTTATGTTGTCGGTTGCTATGGAGTAGGCAAAACAATAAACCTTTGTAGGCATTCTGCTCTTCTAAGAACAGATCCAAAGCCTATTTAAGGCAAAGGAAATCTCCACTGACTTCAAGGTTTGCAGACTCAAAATTCTACTTTTCAGCTACCTATCTCAAACCCCTCACCTTACAAAACATAAAATAGCATTATCCCTATGCAAAGGATAGATACATCAACGTACAAAGAGTACGAACCATAGCAGAGGAAAATTAGAATAACTTCTCACAGTCACCTTGCAGATCAGTGGGAGCACTAAAAATGAAACAGATCTACATGTTTTGCTTCTTTATCCCCTCTCATAAAACAAGAGGCAGAAAAGGGTCTGTCATTAGCCCCTCAAACGACACCCTGAGCTCTGCAGCAAACTCTCTGCCTAGCCCCGGCTAGAAGATTTGGAGAAGAGGCCCAATTTTGGAACAAAAAAGGAAATTCTGCAATGATAACAATGTTTCAAAATGCTAAGATACTGTGATTTATCCAGCGCGGAAGCATGCGAACTAGACAACCCTGTAAATTATAGCAAGTCGTAAAACACACATCCAAGATCTCAGCAATGGGAACAGCGAGGCACAAAGAGGATTAGATCACAGTCAAATCATTAGACCCAAGCCAGGATTCCCGACTCGAAATTCTCTGCTGTCAATACTCTGACCTGGTTTTGTCCCTTAGAGTTGATCCTGCCAACCCTCCCTTGTGCAGGCAGCTGTTGTAACCTATGTTATTAGGTGCACTACAGCACTCACTGTTTGCATCCACAGGAACAACACCAGAAATAAGAAGAGAGTTTTTATTTAGTGCAGCGTTTAGGCCCTTCTCTCAGAGAACTCTTGAATAGTGGTCACGCTGCTTCTGAGCTAACGCTTTCATCCTCTCTGGTTCTGCCTCTGCTCGCCCACAATTTAGGTTTTCTACAAAATTTGTCAGTTACTAGATAACTACATTCCATGCTAACACTGTTAAGATATTTACAATTTCTCTTGTCGGACCCGCAGGCACGTGGAACAGTTATTTTTTGTTCAAATATCAAGCAACCTCCCTTCCGAAACAAATTTAGCAGGGGGCTTTCCTTCCAGCAGGGCCCAATGCTGCCGTGACTCACCCCAGCAGAAACTCCACCTGAGAAGCAGAAGCCGCGATCAGAAATCCATGGACAGAAGGACAGCGCTTGGAAATTCCCCAAAGAAAGCTGACAAGGAGCCAGCGAGCCCCTTGAGAAAGAAGTTCATCTGTACGCCAAGAACGCTACTCTATTATTGCCAGAAATTGTAGACCGAAACCCAGTAAAAAGGAAAGGGAAACCTTTAATCTGCATTCTTGGGGGCAATAAAGGCAGGACTCTGTACCGTGAATACAAGGTGACTGCAATTACAAGTTTGTTGATACTGTTATACACGTCTCCTAAGAGCAAAGCCACAAGAGTGGCTCCTTCACTTTCCTCGCTGGCGTGCGCTGTTCTCTAAAGAACGCGGAGCTCCCGCAGCTCAGGACTCACCTCAGCGTTTCCAACACACGGCACTGGTGCCAGGACTTCCCTGGCTGCGCATTCGGTGCCACTGCCGAGCAAGGGTGGTGGGCACCGAGTCCACCTGGCTCAGGACTGGGAAACTCGGGACCATGGAATCCCAGAATGTGAGGGATGGGAAGGGACCTGGAAAGCTCATCCAGTGCAATCCCCCGGAGCAGGAACACCCAGCTGAGGTCACACAGAAGGTGTCCAGGCGGGTTTGAATGGCTGCACAGAAGGAGACTCCACAACCTCCCTGGGCAGCCTGGGCCAGGCTCTGGCACCCTCACCATGAACAAGTTTCTTCTCATCTTTCAGTGGANTGGGATGTAAGGAATATACCCTGGTGCTCTGAACCGGCAGAGCTCACAGGGAGAAAGCGGGAACCACGAGTTCCCCCTTCCAGGCTGTTACTTATTCACAATAAAGGACTGAAAAAGTAAAGTAATTCTCAGTCACTAGAGCAATGGAGCAGATTTGTGGTGAGATGAAGCTCATATTGGCATGGAAAGCAGTGGCTTTACCTTCTCCCTTCCCCACTCCCTTGCAGCAGCAGGTTTAACACAAAGTGGGCTTGGGCAGGTCAGGTTTGGGTGTTTCACCTTACACAGGGCAGAGACATTTACCCGAGGCACACACTGAGTGCCAAGGAGGATCAATAAGAGCCGCTGAGCACGTACTTCAGGCACAAGAGAAAAGCAATGCAAACATTCACTTCTGTTCTTTACCTCCAGGTATTCTCTCCAAACGGCACTTGAATGGAAAGATTATCATGATTTGGGACTGTGTGTTATTACAAAGTACCACTGTTAAAGCGCCATGAGAAAAATTCACTGACATAAGCTGATACAAAGATGATACACCACCTATGCAGGAGCTCGCAAACTCGCCACGATAAAATATCTTTAGATGAAATGTCCTGGACAGGACACGAACATTGAGATGACCCATATAATGCAGGTAGCTAATACACAGTATATTAACACTCTTCAAACACCCAGTGCAAACCAACTGAAATGGAACCATTCTTTAAAAATGTTTCCATATATATATATACACACCAGAAGGTCCTCCATAGCCTCTTTCCCCCCCCGCCCCCGCTTTCATTTTATGGCAGTAATAATGTGCTTTCTGTAAAAAGCATTTATTTGGGATTAACGGACAGCAGAGATTAGCAATGCTTAGTTTTGCTTCACGTGATCAACATCTCAAAAGCTCTCAGACCTCAAGAAAAGCATAGTTTTGTTTGCTTGGTGTTTAATGTTTTTCCCCCTGTTTGAATGATCCACAAATGTAGTAAGATGATTATGGGCTTCTGTGTGCACACCGGGTTCGTGCACACAATAAAGTCAAGTAGAAAAAGACATGACTGAATTTAAAATGGTTTTACTTATATTTTCTTATTCTGGAAAATACAGAATTATGTTTCTTTGAATAAATATGTGAAAGAATTACAAACCCCACAAATACTGACTGAAAGCTTGTGGAACTATTTATTAGTCAGTATTAAAAGTAAATCTCTGAATGTTGCTAATTTATGCTGTATATAGAACTTGCTATCAGCACTGGTGACATGTGGCTCAGTATAACATGCCACAATATGCAGCAGCACATATTTTCCATGACTTGTATTTCTGTGAGCACATTCTAAACCCAGAATTTTTGCTACTGGAAGCTCAGATTGTGTTACAGTTGCTTATTTTTATAGCAACAACTAAGTTTAAACTGTTACTAAAATGACAAGCATCACTGAAATGTCCCACATCTACATAAAAACAATAGGCCTAAATCCAACTTCAAGGTAAAGAAATAATGTTTCTACTGACTGCGTATTGAAACAAATGAGTAAGAAGAAGGTTATAAAGAAGGTCTTGTTATTGACATAATAAAGTTAGGTTTAAAGGTATTTTATGAAAATATTTTCATGGCTTCTGTATTAGTGCATGGCTGCAATACGACGATTTTTAATTCCCACACGATTCAGCGCAGCCTCCTGCTCACAGCGCCATGTGTCACGCAAAGGGTGATCACTGAGGAAGAACAGAACTGCATTCCCCAGCAATGATCACAGAGCAAAATGAGTTACTGTACTATGGCCACCCTATATATATATATATACACACACACACACATATATATATACACACACATACCGCAGGAAACAGCTGTGGTACTGCCAATACCACTGTGCGTGGTAACAAAGTCCAAGCCTCCAATAATTGGCTTAAGTCAGTGAACTAGATTCAGTAACCATAAAAACTCAATCTTAGCGTAAACTACGCAAACAAATATTTTTTTTTCCATGGTAACCTTTATAGCTAATAGAAACTTTGAATGGTGTTTTAAGCTGGATATAAAGTAGACCAAAATAGCATGGAACCAATAAACACACACCTCAGCAGAGAAATGCTGCATACGAACATGAATGAAGAGCATTAATTAAAAGGGATATTTTGGTCCGCAGTTTCCCGCAGCAGAGGCAGCACGGCAGGTTTCACAGTCCTCCCTATGGAATACGAAACCAAGGAGCCAACATGGGAAAGAGCAGGAAAACATTACGTTGCCTTTCTGGGCATTATTAAATCAGAGGGAAGAAATTATTAGAAAATACCCAATTTAAATTATAGCACTGGAGTTTACGTGCAATGCATCAGGGATTTAGAGGCAGGTTATTTATTACTACAGAGTGATAAATTCAAGTATAAGCAGACTGCAATATTTGTTCCACCCTGCTCATTCACAGATTTCTCCCTCATGCTGTCCCTTCACCGTCATGCCGAGCAGACCTATACATGCATGTTAAGGCAAAAAAAGGACCAGGAAAATTCCTCTTTGAAACTCTCAGTGCAGAAAACTAATTACATTTCCTACTGTGCTAAGTGAAAGAAGAAACGTGTGTCCCCACTGCTAGATCCACAGGGAATGCCCAGACAGCAGCCCCTGTGACACAGGCCTCTGTTTCAAAAGCAGATTTGCAATAAACCTCTGTAAGGCTCTGTTAGCAAAACACCAGAATAAGCCATTTGCGTGCGACTGCGCACAGTACATATCTGTTCAGAGATCAACAGGGAAGATACTGGGGTGCTAAGTTTTCCTCTTTTGAAATTATTACTTCCCACAGCTCGTTTGGAATCTAGATCAGAGATTCAAAGCAATGCTGGTCCCTCGTGCCTGTGCAGGACACAACACAGGCGTTGCAAAGGGGAGAGCAGGATGTTCGCACCCACCGCCCAGCTCCTTTTAGCCACTCTGAGCCCTTCGGAAGGGAAATTTCCACATAACACCAACCAACACTCGCCCCACAAGGTGTGCAATCCGGGACCTGTACCATAAACCAAAGCATATTTTTAACCACTGCCTTCAAAATGCAAAAATGGCAAAGAAATCACGTTTTTGTCACCCGTAACAAAAGATTACTTTGCGATGAGCTACGCTACTGAAGGTACTTTGAACTTCTGGTTGACTTTTTGCCCTGCCATGGAAAATATTTAATAAATTAAGTCTCATCTAAGTCTTAGACAAAAAGAAAATTGAAAGCCATTATGCTAATTAATTGCACGGTATAGTTAAGGGTAGGTACCCTTTCAAATGCAAACAGCTAATTTACAGTAAGAACCACCCCCAGGTGTCTTAGGAAAAGCTTCTAACCAATCTGGAGATCAGAACAGGAACTCATTTGAAATGCAAATTCATTTTCTTCACCACCATCAAATATCCTTTTCCCCCCCACTAATCCAGGTGCCTATGCTACAAACTGCAGTAACTCGGCAAATAAAAATGACCCTGAGGTAATAAGAGAGATGAAGAATGTGTTGTTAATGGGTGATCTTTGGCACCCGCCATGAGATTATTCAGTGAACCAGTTTATATCAATGTTACTTAACTCTATTAATACGGAGGAAACATACTCTGGATGCAAAGGGACTCTGATTTCTCCTCCTCTGCAGCCCAACACACCCAGGACTGGCAATTTAACCCATTTGTGTCCTTTCACGTTAACTGACCGGAGAGATTTCCTCCTTCCCCAGCCGAACGCAGCTCCAGGCCGTTCCGTGCAAACCTGACCGTGACCTCCCCATCTCCCGAGCTTAAGGTGCAAAACCCACTATGGAGATCCAAAGGAGCACCGAGGGACCAAATGGGGTGAAACTGAAGAGGTGGCACAACCAAACGCTTTGCTGGCAAACCTGTTCGCAGATATGGCAGGTTATTTTGTTCTCGAACAAACACGAGGATCAATTTTACTCTTGGTGGCAACCTGAGCCTGAGTGAAACGCCAGCCACGGCGGCCTAGGTGCAAACCAGCCTAAACCCCTCCTAACGCTCCAGCAGCGCTTGTGAGCATCGCCCAGCAGTGACGCCCAGGGCCTTGCTCTCTATAATCCATGCCCATCATCCCGGAGACATTTACTACAGCTTATCCTATCAAACCACCCCATTACATTCCCCAGGAGTAAACTATTGTTGCAGACTCCAGGCCCAAATCACAAACCCAACCTGCAGAGCTGCTCACACGGCCCGAGGAGACACAGGCGGGCGCTCAAACCGCTGGTTATTCCCATCACCCCATTATTCCTGTGCTTGTGTCACACAAAGGTTATTCCTCTCCGCAAACCCGCTGAAAAGAAGGAAGAGTGTAGGACAAGCAGTTATACGTTTAGTCAGCAACTAAAAAACCTGGTATTTAAGCTCAAGAAGAGACTTCTGACTTCCCAGAGACAGAAGAAAAATGAAAATAACTGGAACTCAAAAAGAAGCGTTAGAAACCTTTTACATTTACTTGATTGAATCACCAGCTTGGATATTATGCCATCTTTTGTTTAAATTATGAACTGCAAAGTAATTGAAATGTGAAGTATTGCTCAATCAGTTTAAAATTTCATCTAAAGAGATTCAGCTATACTTGATTTAGAGTAGTTATCTTTCTTCCTACAAAAAATAATCGGAGAAATAAGAATTTTTAATCTTGGTACTGTATTGTCTTCAGAATGACTTTAGGATGCTCTCATCTGACAACAAGATCCTCTAGTTTTTATAGGTAGATGATTACAAAAATCTTTACAAAAATAATTGCAAAAATACTTTAATGTGCCCCAACTGTATCAGTTGCTTGCTTTACAATCATCTCGGTAGCTTCTCTTCTATGTCACCCAGCAGTCTTTTCTTACCCATCACAATGAGTTTCAACAAGTAACTATTTTCAGATGCGTGGTTGATCTTTACCTTAAAACTGGCAGCAAAAATGCATCTTGATTTACCTGGTTCTCTTTCTGCATATTGTAGACAAAGTATTTACCTGGGCTAAATATAAATGAGATGATTCATGTTGCTTTGACCTTGCTTATGAAGCCAGCAGAGCCTCTCCTGATATTCTTTAGCTGGTAAATTTTCCTTACATTTATTTTATGCTAAACTTCTACTTACAAGCATACTCTGTAGCTATTAAGGAGGAATGTTAATTTCAATACTGATAGCAGGAAGGTGTTTGTTGTGGTTTGGGATTTTATTGATCAAATCAGCTTCCACTAATGGCCAAATACTCAAAGCATCCCTTTTGTGCTGTCCTGAAACTGGCCTAAAACAAAACCCTAAGAGCTCTGACAAAAACCAACCCATTTCACAGACCTACATTTACCCTCCCTACAATGCCAACAAATACACATAAAGCAAAAAACCCCCAAATGTTTAAAACAAAAGGTGCTCAATTCTAGTCTCACAGGCACTGGCTGCTACACTATTTCATGCAAAAACTGGTATTTAGTGCAATTGCTGCTTCTGTCTGGATGCTCAGAAATGCGATTTCTCTTTCAAATGGTAGCGATGCTACTACACCTTGCAGTCCTGCTCACAGGCCACAGAACATACGTGCTAATAAGAAAAACATCATTCATTGTTTCTCCCAAACTTCCAAAGGTTGTTTTACTGTGCAGTGCAATACACCATCCAAGTTGGTGCTGTCCTCCTTTTCCCCCACCACCCCAACACACGTCAAACGGTCTGTCACAAATCGCTGTTCTCCTTGTAAGTCCCACATACACTCTCGAGCAGGCGTCTGCTTTACACAATGCTGTGGTGCTCCTGCAGGGAATTACAACGGCACATACATTCTTCAGTTAATTAATTTCTGAAAATGAAGGATTAATGATTTTAAACCTGTTAATACGAAGTCCAGACACTTCTGTAACATTTTCAAATAAAAATAACTTCAGTCTGTTACGGATTTTATTACACAATCACCATATAGAAATCTGGGGGATTCATTCTTTACTCAGACTAATTCCAACTGCCTGTCAGATTTTCTCTATCCAGAATACATTTTCCCTTAGAACACTCAGCTATTTAGAGGGCTCTGCGTGCCTATGCCCTCACGCACATGAATTCCACATAAAGCGTTACGTGACCGCATCTACAGCTACGTGACATCAACACAAAGAGGCGGGCAATACGCTTACCAAAAAACTCACAGCTAGTTTTATTTTTGAGCATATATTTCTGCGGCGATGCTTTCCAGCACATGCTGCCTCACAGGTACCGCTGTGGTCGACAGAACTGCATCTCCTCGGTCGCTGGCAATTCCCTCCGTGTTTGAGAAGGAGGTAAAGATGCCCCGACTTCACGTGAAAGCCAAAGCTGCAGAACGGGGATATAAATGCTAACACGGCCTTGTGGGCGGCTGGTACCCAGAGCTGGTGCTTCGACAGTTCGAGTTTGGCAAAGTCCCAGCTGGGGGACAAACGCCTGGAGCAAGTCAGCTTCTGCTGTGGGGAGCGCCCGCAAATCCACCGATCGTTCGAAACCTGTCTCGTTCAAAAGATAATTTAATCAATTTACCAAAGCCATCAGAAGGGTCCCCGCAGGGTGAAAGGCAAAGGCACAAAAAAAAGCATCTCATCTTGGCTCAGTTCTGTGAAGTGCGGTCAGATATCCTCTACTCGAGAGGCCAGCCAAAAATGAGCATCATGCTGAAAATTAAGTCCTCCTCGCTCGAATTCAAGACGTGACTTTTGTCATATTTTATTTACACACCATTACTTGGTGCCTGTAGCCATCTTTTGACAGCTTTCTCTGCACCATTCTCTCTATTTGGACCTCAGCGGGCTCATTAGAATTAAGTCACCCACGCTATCAATACATCAGTTCTAGAAGCCTGCTCACGTTTTCTTTGTTGTGTTCAAACACCAGGAGGCTGTTAGCTGACCTTGCTGCTGCGGACAGTTTTAAACTACTATTGCACGGGCTCAACCAGCAGGAACATCTTCTTCACTTAGTCTCCTGAGTATATTTCAATGGTACAAATAATTGGAGTTTCCAATTAATTTCCCAGTTAATTACAATTTCTGATAAAAGGCTCAATATGGATGTATATTTTTGTTCTGTAGTATGGAAAGACTGGTGTATAAATAATCCAAGCAGCCCTTTAGATTGAACCAAGCAAGAAAACACCGTAACTCCTCAAGTAGGATAATAATACCACGTAGCTGACAGTAAACAGAATAACCTTGGAGGGCCTAGACGGGTGCTGAAAAAAGCTGGAACAAAGCCTCCATTGAAATAGGTCTGTGTTTCTACACAGCTCCTATAAGAAAACTCCAGGAGATACAACTCACCCACCTTTGCGGATGGAAGCAGAAAGAAATCCAGCTGCGAGAAACACGCCCATCCCCGCTTCTTTCTGCTCATGTACATCTAGCATTTCAGATTAAAATTCTTCAGGCAAGTAGCCTGGGTATTATTTCACCTGACACTGCTAAAGAGCATTTGGGTCAGTGTGCACAGAGAGCCGGAGCGTTCCTGATGTCAGTGTTTGGCACTCGGCTGCCTCTGAATGGTTTCTCCTGTGCGCTCTCATTAAGTTGTCATTTTCCCATCCGAGAGAATTTCACATCAGGCGACACACTATGCGTTCTGCTTAAGTTGTGTGGTTGGAGAGAAGTAAAAGGCTATCAATATTTACTTGGGAAAACGTTTTTCCTCCAATCTCTCAGGTCCATCTTGCTAGAACTCCCTGCACAATCCCTGTCAGAACAGCCAGGGAAGGCACCTCCTTTTGCACGGACAAATCCGCATCGCAACCATCTTTAGGTACTTTGCCTTATCCTAAGTTACAAAGAGTATTCTGGGTCTACAAATGCACATATGGATAAACAAGATAGGCCTTGTTTAGGGCATGAAACAGCATGAACATTATTATTAGTGGTATTATTTATCTGTGCTTTTCCACTATGGTTTGTTTCAGAGTTACTCTTGATTTAGAGATGAATAATGAAACAGGTGTGCATCTTATCGAAGCAGAAGCATATGAAACGAAGGGAGAAACAGCGGTAAACGAGACAAAAATACAGCAAATGTATTCAAAACATATCCAACACTTCCATAAAACTTCATAGTTCGGCTGAAACTGAAATGGCTGTTATCAACGACCAGCTGAGTATCCCAACCGATGAGATACACAAGAACCGTGCTATTTTGTCCATATTTTCTAAAGCACAGAAAGAAAAGAGGAACTTTAAGGTTAGTAAACACATCACATTTTCATTATTTTGTTTCTTCTATGTGTAGTAAAACCTAATATTTTTTTTACTGCATGTTCTGAATCAGATTTTACATTCGTTATATTAAGGTACCCTATAAGAAAATATGAAATCTACATTAATGCCTTAAATGCAAGTGCGTTTTGTAGAAGAATTTATAAATATTAACAAGATAAAATTTGCAAGTGCAAAAGACACCATTTACAGCTACAGATGTTTAATTCTGAGGGAATGGGAATAACATTTCCATATTCATGCAAGTCATAAACTATATCGAAAGAGTACTTATGTACAAAGCGTTAAAGTAACAGGACAAACCAATTTTGACCTGAGGTGATTCAAATGTTATTTTTGCTATTGTTTCTAGTCTCAGCTCAACATATGACTTTGAGGTCCAAAGTATCTGTTTGCTATCGGTAGGCACCTGCATCTGAGGGGGTGACCTGGAAACAACCCCAAGAGTTTAATTTCCCACTTCTAGGATCACCGAAACACCTGGGAAAAGGACGAATGGAAAATGGGAAGACTCACAAGCATCAGGTTTCGAAACAACTCACAGACTCACTCAGAGCTCTCTTCTTCCTGCACACCGTTACCGGAATTACACTCCAATTTGAGAAATGTATACATGTTTTTCTGTGTAGTTAACTTCATTTACATATGCAGCACCAAGTCCCCAAACTACACATGTATACTACCAAACCCACATGCAATAAAATAGGACCATACACCCTCAGAATGAGCCACAAGAGCTTTGCCTTTGTGCTCACCGCAGCTCAAACCACACTACCCAGAGAAGGGCTGTCCCACACAGAATAAACCAAGAAAACTAGTCCCAGCAACACATTATTAGTCTCATTTTCACTTCCAAGATCCAACCAAAGATATTAACTTAACGGGAATAAAGAATCTGCCAGAATTTCCCTGTCCGTACATCGTACAAAACATGATTCCACACCATCCTGCCACAGGCCGAGACAGAGCAGCATCCGTGAAGCGATGAGGGACTGGGAGAAACGCCTCTTTGGTGATGAAGAGGCATAAAATGAGGCAGATTATCAGTCAAAGTCAACATTTTAAATGTAAAGGTATGCCATAAAGCACTAAAAATGTAACTCAAGAAGACTACTTCCAGCACTGCAGGGATAACTCAAGTAATTAATTTATAATCACCTTGCAAGGACTACTTATTTCTCCACTCTAACTAGCAGGAGGTACGCTTTGTGGGGTTTTGTTTGGCTTTTTGTTTGTTTTCCCCCCAAACCCCTTTGCATCTGTCACTTAACATGTAACTTAAGAAATAACAGCATGGAAAGGAGAAGGCAGCGTCAAAGAAAGAGCCACTACAGGCTGTGACACAACGCAAGCCTCAGAAAAGCAAAGCGTTTAAGACGAAACGGGACTAAAGAAAATTCTTCCGTGTAATCAAACTGCCATTCTCTGCCTAGGCCGACTCCTGTATCATCAGCAGTAAATACCTGCTGATTTGACAGATAATCATACTGTCATCTCACCTTCATCAACAAATTCTCCTCAGATATTTTCCAAGCCGGTAAATAAACAACAACATAACAACCTAATTCTCAGGTATAAACACGCAGGTGAGTGGAAGATGAACTGCATACCGTGCTATTAAAGTCTTTAAGTACAATTTACGGTTAATTGCCTTTCACAGTGGAGAATAAAAAAAAAAACCAACCCCCTTCCCAGCTCCATGCAAGCTCTCCTAAGCTGCAACTGCTCACTCCGACAGGATGAGGGCTGCTGAGAACATCAAGCATCACGGTCAGCAATGGCAGCCCAGCAGAAACACTCCGTTTCAGCATTTTTCTCTGCTGCAGGCCGGCAGCTACAGGGACTCAAAGCCGTATGTCTCCTGATTCTCATTAAACGTTCATGCGCCGTCGTAATTACAACACAACATCAGAGAGGCCTTGCAGTCCTTTTGCAACTCCAAAAGGCAGCTTAGACATTTGATTTTGTCAACAGAACTGAAATAGGTGGGAGTGGTGTTTTACCAAACATATTCATTGCAGAATATCCAGACTGTATTTAGGAGGCGATGCATCGTTCACACCCCAGAATGCAGTTGACTGGTTTGCTCTTGTCATTTCATCCCCACACCAAACGCCGAGTTGTTTACTCTGGGGTCCTCTTGGCCCTGCAGTGCCCATAGCGTTATGCTTAAATCTTTAAAGAGTAAATAGCCTTTTATTGATTAAATTACTTTTAAAACCAGTATTTTAGTTCCTTGATTTTGTGTGTGTACATATAGTTTTGCAGACATGCATAATACACTTTCTTTTTTAAATTTTTTTTTAAGTTCTACAGAATGTACTTGCTCTCAAGCCCAAGGGTGAGGCAAATGAGACAGCAGTGCAGGGTGGGATGCAACAGCATTTTAAAATTATGCTTCAATTGACTCGAGAGCAGGGTGTGAAACAGTGTCCTTAACAGCAGCTGGAAGGTCGTCTTTAATGAATTCCAAAGGAAAAACATTTACTTTGGAATTTTCACTCAAGCAGGTGCCCAAAATGCTGCTGTGCGCAGTGTAAACAGTTTTGTGCTCTCCATGATAGCAGAGAGCCAGCAATAATTTGTGTTGTATATCTTCCCATTTCAGGCCACACACTGCAGGGACTGTTGGGCTATTTTTAGAAGTGCACTCATGCTAACGTATTCTGTTTTACCCCATGTGTCTGCACACAAATATCTTCCTCCTCTCAACAGCTCTTCACCTGTATCAGTTGTTCTCCTTCCACAGGCTGTAAGGCTGTCATTACTCCAGCTCAGCCTTATCTCCAGGTCGAGTTTCCTACGATAATAACTTTGTCCCACTTTCCGCAGCAGTTTTATATTGGTAACCTGCTTCCATTGCCTCCAAAACAAGCTGTAAAAATGCATTTAAAAGCCCTCACTTCAAATTTATTTACACAGTGTGGATATATAGACTGGAATAAAAACTGGGCAAGTTCTCATCTCAGCTGCTTTGTGGAAGAAACAATAAACCTGCCCAGTCCCCAGTGCGACACTGCCTAGTTTTCCTGGTGATGTTCTGTCCAGGTTGTACTCCTGTTTTCACAGTCCAGCACAGAAAGGACCAGATGGATTGGGATACAGGCATTGCCACATGGCAGCCTATTCAGAAAAGAGCCGGTCTGAGTAAAACTGAGATCTCTTCTACTCTTTGCCCTGGCCCTCCACCCCTCCTCTGTGAAATAAACTCTGTGGGAGCCACCTCATCACGTAGGGGAAGAAAGGTTCCATTTCCACTTCAGAAGTCGTTCTTGGCCCTCCTCTCTTCTTTGCACCTGCTCTATTTTACTGCACCAAGAAAGGAAGAAAAGGGAGAATTCAGCCACCCAACAAGAGCTAAGGTACCACTTGTGAAAGAGGGTGGCCGTTTTAGCGGGGCCTGTTGCGACAGGACAAGGGGCGATGGTTTTAAACTAAAAGAGGGAGATTCAGGCTGGACATGAGGAAGAAATTGTTGGCCCTGAGGGTGGTGAGAGCCTGGCCCAGGTTGCCCAGGGAGGTGGTGGATGAACCATCCCTGGAGACATAAATAGTTCATTCAGCACGGTCCTGAGGATCAGGCTTGTTCAGCCAGACACTCGGTGCTCAATCCTCGCCAGGCACCACCGCGTGGTAAAGACATTCCCCGGGTTTGCTGACAGCAGCAATCTGCGGCCACAACCCAACCAAATACGCGAGCTTTCAGAAGGCAGCATTTCCTTAGACACTCCAAATGTCCATTCTCTATTACTCACAGTAACTACACCGGGCAGCTTCGCGTTCACTTGTCACGGAACGCCGGCTCGCTCCACACAAACGTGTAGGGTGGCATTTTAGTCCTACTGCAAGTGGCAGCTCAGGGCCAGCAAGTGGCCCCAGCCCGGGGGAGCTGTCTGGAGGAGAATCCCGCAGCGCTGGCCATAAAAAGGGCTCCACCGCAGATCGCAGCAGCAGTTTGCTCTGGAGTAAAGCCACAGTTAAGCTTTCAGTGAGTAAAAACAGCGTTGTCTTGCCTGCCTGTCCATATATGCGCATTTAATTATGGCAGGCCCACAAAAGAACTAATTATATCCCAATTTAAACTCACTCTCTTATTTCTGCCCTTTAATGTGCTGAAAAATAAAAGCATCATCAGAATGGAGGGGAGAGGCTCGGAAGCTCAGAGATGCAACCAGGCCAACACAAAATTGTTCAGACTCCCGAGGGAATTTTAATTGCGGACGTTTTGCACAAGCTAATAAGGAATCTGTGTGCTGAGACTGCAAGAAAAAATACTCTGAGAATTCTAGTCTAAATTTATAGAATTAAAAACATTATGAACATTAAATTAGGATTATATCACCACTGAACATCCAGCCAAGAGGTCATCTCTCTCGGTTGGGGTGATCTCAACCACAAAACTCACTGCTCCACCCTCTTTTGGCAAATACAAATAAGCAGTTATTTGGAGCATTTTAAGAGTATTGAAAATATATTTCCTCATATGCTGGTTAAATATTTTTCTCTCTTTTTTTTTCTTGTAAAAATGAAAAGAGAAAGACATTGATTTATTAGAAAAAAATGCATTCCAGGCCCCCTAGGCACGTTACAGTGTTTGGGGACAGTTTCTGGAGCCTTATTGAGAGCGATCAAACCTGCTTTTGTCAAGTCTTGCTTCAGAAGAACTCCATATTAAGATACACACATATGTTATTTTAACCAAAAGTTCCTTCCTTTTAATTTAAAGGTCCAGAAACATGCAATGCTTTGGCAGCCAAACAGCATGGGTATTTTTACTCAGAGAAACCCTTCTTAATTGTTACAGAAAGAGTCTTGGCAAGCATCTACCGCAAAGCATTCATCAGGAGCTCAGATTTATATTACACTTAAGAGAAAGTGCCTGGTAGCTCCTCCATGCTGACATCGCAACTATGTGATCGGGGGGGGAAGGTGAACTCTCGTTTAAAATTAATTGTTTAGCGTAGGAGTCAGCTCTGCAAATGAAGTCAGATGATCTGCCCCTGTGTAAAGCACCATCTCTCGTCTCTGCTCGACCGCCAGCAGTTCCGCCTCCCCTGGCCGGGCCTGGGCAGCTCTGCCTGACCGCGTCTCCCCGAGCTCGTCTCGGAGTTAGTATGGTTTAGCACGACAGCTGCCGAGCTTCACAAGGACGTCACCGAAGGATTTCCAGTTGAAAGACAAACATATATACATATACATATACATATACATATACATATACATATACATATACATATACATATACATATACAATTAAAGCGCCCGTTCACAGAGAGCAGCCTTTGTGGTTTCTGGCTGTAAGGACTCGGCACAGCTCCCTGCCCACGCCACCACGAGCGCGTCCCGCACCCCCGAGCTGTGCTGCCCCTCCACAGCATCACCCGCTCTCCGGGACAGGAAGAGTCTATTTCTCTATCTCCAGATCAGAAAGGCCCGGACCCCGAAGTCATCATATAAAGTATCTCAGCTGGCCAGACTTGGTCGCGCTCAGGGTCAGGCAAGGGTTTCTCAAGCTGGGATTGTCAGAATTTGGCAAATGAAGGCCAGCTTCAGAGAAGGGTGTCAGATACTGCACAGACTTAATTTAATGTCACAGAAACGCCTTCCAGAGCTGTCCGACCGTTCTTCACTAATAGGGTGGCTATTTAAAGAAAGAAGGCTCTTTGCGGTGATCCAATCATTCTGAACAGGACTGCTGTGTGACCAGCTTTGGTCACAGATTTTTCTATTCTTATTTAGGGAACAGAGACCATCTAGTTATTTCTGCACAACTGAAGAGAGCAATTAAAATATTCATTTCCATTAGTTCTGATTCTCCAGAATACTTCCAGATACAAAGTACCCGTCAAAACCAAACCAAAGGTAGCACGATGCTCGGGACCCGTTGAACAGTTTGCTGTTAAGCCTCTCAAATATTTTCACTTCACCTCATGCTCACAAACCTTTATTTCTTTTACATCACCAATAAGAGGTAGAGACTGTGCTGTCAGGACAGTCACACATTAGTTTCTCTGTCATTAGTGAAATAACGTTTTGACAAGCGCAGTCGGGCAAGGCAAGCCCTCTCATTAAGTGTTCCAGATGCACAAAAACACAGAGACGTTTCTTCCTCTAGGAACTGGAGGAATTCAAACACCTCAGATTTGAGCTGTGAAAGATCATGTAGGTATACTTAAGATATTTAGATCCACGTGGGAGGAGATGTTCTCAACTCTACCCCAGAACTTCACTACTGTTGTTAATACACAGACTACTCGCAAAACATATTCAGAGCTACAAACCATGAAGTATCACACAGCAAGTCCAAGTCCCCCTCCCTGCAGGAACGGTAACTTGCATTTCCTGACAGATTGCATCCGAGAGCTTTAGGACATTACATTAGCTTATTATCTGGCCTTACGCAGATTTCTGGTTTTAACATTATCCACTGCTCTAGATCAAACTAATACACAGTTTCTCCTCCTCTTCCTAACACCACACTTTCGCCAATGTGGTGCCGTATTTGCGCTCCAGAACCAGAGATTCTCTGTACGCTGTAAGCCGACAGAAACGTCTCTCGGCCCCGCAGCCCCCTGGTGCACCGGCTGGTGCCATCACCGCACCCAGCGCTTTCTGCAGCAGCTCTCAGCAAACAGCACCGCGCGGCCTGAAGGTCGCGCTCCACTGTTTGTATGGATGGCGCGGCAGGGCTGCAGGCTGGCTGGCTAACAAAGACTAGGAAGGAAAATCCCACTATATACGCTTCAACAGTACGAACATTTCTGCACTTGGACACACCCCCTGGTTTTCTGTACCGCTTTGAGCCACGACGCTCGCGCAGCAGACTCATTTTTCACGGCCCGCACCTCAAATTCGACACGGGGTGCGAGAGAAACAAACGGGCCCTCCGCTGTTCTCACCTGAACAGAGAGGTCAGCAGAAACCTTTAGGCAGCCCCGTGGGTGCTGGAGGTGCCGCTGGCCGGAGCCAGGAGCCGGTGACGCTGACGCCAGCACCGGGAAGGACACACTGTGCTGCAAATACCTTCACCCAGCGGGAGGGAGGCAGGGAGTTCAAACCAGCTCCTCTCAACTCTTTCCCTCGCATTGCGACCTGCGGCTGTTTGAGCCTATCTTCGATACCAAAAAAAGACAGACAACATCCGCAAGGGAAGAACTGAGCACAGTAACAGCTCAAACCTGTGGAGGAAACAACGTCTTTCAGCCCAGAAACTGATAGACATAAACTTGAGACCATCTCACTGGGCTCTCCATGTAGGCAACTACGTAGAAAACTGGTCCTACATATGAGCTATATATCAGAATATATGTTTTTTTTCTCACGTCCCTCATCATTGCCCTCTAAAAAAGGCTGAGAGCATGTGATGCTTTTTGCTTGCATTTGCTGGGATGATCACAATGACTTTTACTGGGGTGCAATGACGGGGAGAGCAGAGCACACAGTTCCCTAGAAAGCGAACGTACTGCCCGAGAACCGGGACCAACAGGGGATCTTCAGAGACCATGAAAATGGCACACGTGCACACGACCCCAAAACCGTCTACTATATTCATAACCTCTTGAAAAATTGCTCGTGTGCCAAATATTTTTTCACCCAAAAACCTATGTATTTATAGTAAAAAAGCTTGCTCTTTCAACATTCTAAAGCACAGAAAAATAATAAACCCAAACCCGTGCCTATAATGTTATATGCATATACTTAAAAAGAAAAGCGTACAGAAAGAGTTAATATTTGATGTACCACATCTGACCTACTATTTTACAATTTGTTGCTCCAAGTAACCCAGTTTGATTAGATACGAGCTTACATTTAATGGAAAGCATCCAGACAATCACTAGACAGTCCATGAGTTTGAGAGACAGAATTTGGCCAATTCCATTTTAATTTCTATTGTGTATAGAAGTGTTTAGAGTGTGAGCCTCGCTAAGAGATGACAGAATATCATTCTACAGTAATTTAAACGCTTTAAAAGCTGCTAAGAAACCTCCACTGAAATGACAGGCCTTGTGAAGCGCTTTTCATCCGGTTTCATGCATTCTAGACGGGTTTAGGATAAGAAAATTCATATAAGAAGATCATATATTTACAGCACATAGGCTAACCTTTAAACTGCTGCTGTAATCATATTATCCAGAGTTGGATAAGACTTGCAGCATCGGTACCACGCGGTCTTTCTGAGCCGCAAGTTTTTTAGTTTGTTATGAGAGCCAGAAAATCTGGGAGGACACCCTTGCAAGTGGGCACCGCTCTTCCTATCCACAGCCCTTCCGTCGAGCTGTCTGAAATTCCTCAGCAAGACCGAGCATTCGCTTCCTTTAAAAACACTGAGCTCAGGAAAGGGGAAACAGCTTGACTTAGCATTTGTGTGCCAAGATAAATAAAAATGTCAGAGGAAGTGAACATTTTCAAAGATTGGGTAAACACATCCTGAGAGGGTGGCTCACTTCTCCTAGATTACTCAAATACCTACGATTTTTTTTTCCGTAAGAAAACCAACTGAAAATAAAATCTCTCCAATGGGACCATTCTACAGCGATCAGAAGCAAACAGAGGAGCACAGCCTCTGTCCAAGACGCAACTGGTCAGATCACATTCGGCTCCCGGCAGATAGCGTTTCTTTTCATCAGCGCTTGGTTTTCTTCTCCCATGACCGTGTTCTTACCACCTCCTGGCTGCTCTGTGTTCTCCAAAACGCCTGTGTGATTTAGCCCTGTTTTGATCAGACAGCCAATCTTCTATGGTTCAGCCAGGATATTAGCCAATCTAGGCAGTGAACTTTATAGAGTTTTATCTATTGAAGTCTGAGCAACAGATAAGGGAGACAGAGCAGCACCATAATGATAAATCAATGTACGCAGCTCTTCAGCTTTCACTCTGGGAGTGCATCTCTTTTCGTCATAGTCTGTCCTACTCTGATAGCAAAGTTGCGACCTGAAGGATGTAATGATATTCGCTAAAAGTGATATCCTTCGGAAACATCAATATGGTGTTAATCTTGGGTTTGAGTGCTGCTTTCCCTTTTATGAAGTTTTCAAACAGAAACAAACAAACAAAAAATAAAAGTCAACTTTCTACATATCTCCACTCTCATACTTCCGCTGTACCCTCCAGTTTATACCCCAGGAGTGATGAGACAGGGTCCCTGCCCGAGCTTCTAAAATAGTTAATAACGACAGTCTTGAGAACATGGACACAAGAGCACTAAGGAGACTGGATAAAGAGACAAATTGGTTGCTTGCAATCCAACTAAAATCAAAGGCTACATAAACAAAAAGTTCTACCCCTTCGCTGGGTTGCTTCACAAACTGGATTTCTTCAAGAAGTCGTGCTTGCCTTCCAGGAACCTGTTTATCTCGGTAGAAGCAGCTGGGAAACTTTGCTAGGGGCTGAAATTTTTTGCAGTGGGCAAAGCTATTCAGATCAGATATTCTTAGCAGAAGAATACGCACAAGGATCAGGTAACAGAACCCAGAAGATAGCGTGGAAGATAGAGCACTCAGGCAAGTAACTGGAGTTTGCAAGAGAAGAAAGCTGGCAGAGCAAACACAAGGACTGGCTGCATGCAGGAGTGCTGGAAACTCTGGTATTGCTCCTGCCCTCAAGCACCAGTTGCGCCATGCGTCACATGTGAGCGAGAAAACACTTCTGGTATTGATATGCAAACATGCACACCAGGCATCTTGCTTTATTTCAGACTTCCTAGATCCGACACTGCTGCAGCAACCAGCTTGTCCTGGGATGCAGAAACCGCGGCAGCAATGTGAATTGCTTGGGTTTTGCTCCTTTTGCATGCTAATGCTTCATATTCTCTTCCAGCTGACAGCCACCTCATCCACTTCCACCGACGGCTGAGCTCTGGACTGAAGCAGAAGTTGCACCAAAACCTCCACTGCGGGTTTCCTTACGTTTTCAAAAAACCAGCAGGCACGAAGGCGAAATGGGCAAGTTGGAGTAGGGATTTTGTTCAGTCCTCTGCAGAAATGAGGACAGGAACAAAAGAACGCTGTAGGTTCTGTAAAGGCTGGAGGCAGCAGGCTGTGAGCACCTGGTCTGGGCCCACACTCCTGCAGTGAGAACCACGTAACCGCCCGGCCGGAGCGACCCGTGTGCTGTGGAAACGCGGCAGCTCCAGCCGGCGTTCGGGCGGCCGAATGCGGAAGCAAGCGTTCGTGAAGAAACAAAGTCCTCCACGTTTCCGTTCCTTTTCTGCCCCGCTATCTACTTCAGAAATGCCAGGAATGCGAGTTTTGTGCTAATGAAGGTGGCTGGACTGACAGTTGAACATTTTGGGGTCAAAAGCATGAGAAGTCACCCTGGCGAGCTCCACACTGCATCTTCACGCTGAGGAGCAGCTGATCCCTCCTGAGGAGCAGCTCCAGGCTGGGAGGCTCAGCCCACCCCTGCTCTCCCCGCTGCACAAAGCCCTGGCGGCCCCTGCAAGGTGAGCCCGGCCTCGGCAGGCGGCTTTTCGGGGCCCCTTTGCTGAGCTTGCGGCCAGCGAGGCTGCCGGGGGGGCAAAGGTTGTGGCGGGAACGGGCCCCAGCTCAGCAGCCCTGAGTTCAGCCGGTGGGATGTTCTGCTGATCAAAGAGTCAGGATTTCTGAAGTGTGGTGCAGCGTGGAGAGATTAACGGAGCAGCCAAGCAAGCGGGACCGGTGAGCTATAAAGTTCAGGGCAAGCGCTGGGCTGGGATGAAGTGACAAAACAAAGGGCGTTCCAGAGGAGCCCCGTGACAGCAGGACTCGGGGGAACACACAAACAGGAAGGGAAGGAAGGAGGACAGGACAGCTGAGTGAAATTTAACCCTGCAATTATTTTCTTTGGCTTATTTCCTTTCCACCCAGCCTTCCATGCTGCTGCTAGCAGGCTAATGGTACTATCAGCTCAATCCCCAAGCAACGCTTTTGCAATTCATGTGTGCCACTGATTTAAGAGCATAATGGCACAGATAAGCTATTCCATGGGATACAAATGCCTTATACTCAGACACTTAAATCAGGCTGTCGCTCTCCCCTCCCCATTTCCCATCTCATCAGTTCTGTTACTGATAACGCAACGGTGTTTTATTTTTCCATTAGTCTCTTCATCATGTTAATCAAGAGATACAAAACATCACAGTTACACTAACGTGTCCTACAGATAGAGTCTGACCAGTAAGGTCTTATTACCAGGAAATATTTTCCTATGGCCCTTCACTGGAAAGAAACCCAGCTGCGGCCAGCCCGCTTTGGCAGCAGTTATCAAACAAGGGAAAAAGAGAGCAGTGTCTCAAAGGCAATATATTTTCCCCCCTCCCCTTTTGGAACTGAATCCAAGAATATTCTCTGGCCGAAGCCCCGTGGCCGGGGCACACAGCTGAACCAACACTCTTCATTGCCCGCTCCCAATACCTCAATAAAGGCTGAGCAGCACAACGGGCCATTTCTTGAGCCACACTCTTTGATCCCGACCTTCTCCTCTGCTCATCGCTGCTTTGAAGACTGTCTCGATTGATTCTATTCTTGGCTTGAATCTTAGGAAAACACTGCTGGAGTGCACAACATCAGTATTGAACGATCTGCCTCAAGCCTGAACAGGTCATCATCATCAACCCCTGGCCTCCCGAGACGCTGGGTTTTCTCCCCTTTGCCTTCCAATCTAATTGCACTATAATTGTGCTGCTTCGCTGTTCCACTGACGCCTTCTGGATCTGCAAAGCGGACTTGAGCATTGAACTGACACGGGGAAAACTGGAAAGACTGCGGAGGGAAATTCATTTGCATGAGTTTTCTTTTTTCTGTTTGTCTGTAAATATTAGCCGTTTCCACTGTTTTGATTGCTGTGCTCAGTACTGGAAGTTCAAGGCAGTCCAGCTACGCCTCCCCTGTGTTCTCACAACACACAGAAGTAAAAAGTGCGGAGCAGTACGCTATGCTGCAACGTGCGACGTGATCGCACTCCTTTAAATAATACCGTCAATTCAGCCTTGCCTACCAGACACTGAGTGTAACTCAGAGATCAGGTTTCACTTGGAAGAGCTAAGAATCTTTGCCAGCCACTGTGTTCTGCAGATGTCATGTACGCAGCAGGTACACACACAAACCCACACTTTAAAAAACATTCCCCCATCCCATTGCTCAAGCACATGAAGTAGATGGTGTCTCATGCTCCAGGCAGCTGTGAGAGCACAGCACTGGAACAAAGATTTCTAGAAGCCAGCTCTGCCTCTAGTATCAACTTTCCTCTGCAGCTGAATAAACCGTTCTCTCCTCTCCCTCAGTCTTTCCATCTGGAAAAATGAAGACATTGGCATCTGTACTGCGAGTGCCTGCGCTGTGCGTATAAATCAGTAAATGTTTATAAAAATGTTTTGAAGATGAGAAGGTCCATATTTCTGATTTAATAAGTGTATTTATATTTTTGTGGAACAAAACAAACAACAAACCCTGCAAACGTAGCTTCATTAAGGATCTGATCCAGAGCCCATGAAACTCAATTTCCTTAAGGTTATGGCACAGGCACCTCATGCCTGATATTAAAAATGAAGGAGTTCTCATTGCAACTCAAGATGAACATCTGAAAAATGATAACAGAAGTCAGCAGACTCGTCTGTCCTCCCCCTTCTCCAAACCATGGCCTACTCAGATACGTCTGAACGCTACTACACAGTGTAACGACTGAGCAGCGCTCCCTATTGCGGATGCCACTACACACCAGCTTCACAAAACCCTCGGACAGCATCGCCTTGGTCCATGCTGCTCACATTAGAAAACTAAGCTTTCTAACAAAGCGGCTAAAACATTTACTAAACTCCAGGCTGCTCAGTCGTCACATGTATAGGGCCTGTGATTTCTTTTTCAGAGACCTAAAAGAACGAGGAGCCTGGATTAAACCAAATTTCAGCAGGATTTTTCACTTTGGCAAACATGGCCAGCTATGAGAGAGGCACAGACGGATAGTTTTCGGATAGTTTTGTCTTGCTGAAAAGCAAGTATTTTTTTAAAAAGTTCGTTTGTTTGTTCGTTTCATCTCCCTTCTCACGCTTCAGGAGGTGATTTAATTTCCTGATAGGCACAGCACGGCAGCCCGACAACCTTCCACACTTGGACAAATCTAAAGTTTCTGTGTCTGAAGGAGTCCCCTCTGACAAATGCAGTGGTTTCTGCCTGGGAGAAGTCTCAAAACAAGATCCAACTTGCTTGCAATTGTGTTTATTTTTTCCCCAATAAAAAAATCTCTCCTGGAAAATGTGAATTTCCTTCAGAAGCTTTTCAGTAGTCTGAAGACTAAGCTTTGGGGAAGCAACATTGTCGTAATACTGAGAGATCAACATTTCAGCTGCATAATTTACCTATTTAAACTTCCAGCTCTCTCCATATATGCTGAAACTCCCGGTCGCCCTCGCTGAGGATGCCTTTCTTATTGTGACAGCGTCACAGGTTAAAATCTTAAGAAAAAACTCCTGCCTGCCCACCCAGCAGCCCCCAGGTACCCACTGGTATACGCTGGAAAGTCCCCGTGCCCAGCGCTGCCCCAGCATGAGCCGCCTTTTGTTCCCAGCAGCACGGGAGCGCAGGAGAAAGAACACCAGCGACGCTCAACAGCCCCGTACGCGCTCAGTACTGCAGCAAACCAGCGATGCCCTCATGCGCATTACAGCAAAACTAATACTATTTACACCGAAAAAAAACCCCGGACACCCAAACGACTGAATCTGTTGACGGAGTAATGAAAAAATGCTCCGCGTTCATGCAGTTGCTGCTGCTCTGTTTGCCCTCCACGAGCACGGTTTCAAACTGGCAAGCGTGTATATGGCAATGCAGGGGTTTATTGCTCGACGGCTGCTCAGCATGGGGGCCATTCCGTTTTTACTGAAGTTCCTCTGGCACGAAAAGCATGACTTGATTAGCAATGAGACACGCTTTGTCTCTACGCTCTATCAAAATCATTATTTCGGCAACAAGGACTTAAGTCCCCCAAGGCTCTCCCCCCCCCCCAATTTGTGTACTGAATAAGAAACTTTTACATCCAATGCGCACAATCCTTACTATCCAGATTACAGCAAACCCAAAAAAAAGCACGCAAAAGGCTCCAGGTCTTCAAATATGTAAGCATGTATGTAACTGCAAGCACAAATGCTTCAATTCTAATTAAGCTATGCATCTATAAATTCAAGTACTTTGTTCTTAAACTGCCAAACAGTATCTGTTACTCTTATGCAAATTAGAGAGAAAAAAAAAAAAAGTTTTACGTTATTTATTTCAGAAAAAGAATTTGGGAAAAAAAGCCCTAGATTAATGCTTTTAAATGGCACCATGTTCAAAACTAAAGAATAATTCAGGAAAAGAAGAAGTCATTTTTAGTACTATTTAGTAGCCACTTGAAAAAGGCCCAAACCAGAGTTTGTGGTTCGGCGGCGGCCCCACGGGGGTGACACGTGGCCTTGCTCTGAGATGGGGGCACATCACTCGCGACCCCGCACGGGGCTTGGCCAACGCTCTCCAGACCCCAAACCCCCACAAGCAGGGAAGGGCCCACGTTCCCCTGGGCTGTGCTGGGCCGTACTGGGAGCACTGGGAGGAACTGGGGAGCTGGGGCTTACGGGAAGCCACGGTGAATTTCTCTGCCTGTGACCTTCTCAAAGTGACGAGGGCCCTCGGCCCCAGCTGCTCTTCAATCCATGGACGCGACTGACACCTCTCAGCCTGCTTGGTGAAATTCCCTATTTAGACGTCAGCCTCATTCAGCCCCCCCAAATCTGTTGACCAATGGACTTGCACAGCGCACAAGGCTTAGGTCCAAATTTAGTGGTTTCGTATTATCCCCAGCTATTCTATAGCAGAGGAACACTGCTGACACTTCTATCAACGAGCATATGACACGTCAAGGTATTTTTCATTCTGTTCATATAGATTCCCATCTAACAGCATTGTGGCTATTCAATTTTAACTTTAACTAGGCTTTGACAAAGGTATTTTTCATTCCTTTACTTCCAACCGTATGTCGCCATTAAAAGATCTGAAAGGCCACCACCTCCAAATCAAACTAGTGCACAAAGCCCGAGAGCACTGACTTCTTGACGGGCAGCACCCACGAGAGCTTTGGTTCTCAAACCGGAATTTCGCAACTTCCTGCGCTGGGTGCTGGTGGCAGCTCTGATTTCTGCTTCGCTCGTCCTGCCCTTCGACAGAACACAGCCAAACCACGTCCAAAGCAGCTTAAATAACCGGTACTTGGGAAAAATAGCAACGATTAACACCCCATTAAAATAAAAAGATATTAATCTACTAGCGCTAATGTCTTTTAAATCCAATGACACTGCCAGGAATGAACAAATTTGTTTAGAAAAAAAAATATTAAGCACAAGAAACGTATCACGTTACTAAGCGTTACGCAAAAATAAACGAACCCCCCCGAGTCTCAAGGCCTGGGCCCCCCTGCCCCTGCTGCCCGTTACACAACCACAAAGCACCTGCACACACAGGCCAGAGCTCGGGAACTCGGGGAAGGATCTGTGTCGTCTGTCCCGCGAGCCCACACCTTCCTGGGGACAAGGCACACCGGAGACCGGTTTGTTAAAACCCTGAACACCCCCCTGGTTTGCATTAACACCCCTCCGTTAACAACTGCATAAATTGCGTGCGATTTAACAGACGGGTTTTGCTTCCTGAAACATTCTGCTCCCTCTGCCGTGGGACTGGTTGTTGTTCTGGTGATTTATTTAAAAGCAGATACACAAAATAAAGGAATACATACATCCAGCCACAAAATCAGGGGAATTTCACCAGAAGGGATTCAGGGTGGGCACAGACTTGATTGACTGAATGCAAATGCGAAACCTGAACCTACAGCCCAGAATCAATGCCAGCAATCTACATAACACAGCACATCAGCCACAATGATTAACAGGCTTATTTTTTTGCTGAGAACTTGATATGCATTTATAAGGATGAAACATGACATTCCGTTAATTCCAGCAAGTTAAATGGATAGCTTTGCCTTGAAAAGACCGGTTTTCTATCATTTTAAGGAAAGCACAACCTTTGCACACGACTACTTCAGGCGTAACAGAAAGCTACATAATTAGAAAATGTCATCTGCTGCACCTAGAAAGCCTTGCTTTGCTTCACCCCCTGCCCAATACATGCACAAACGGAATTTATTAATATTTCCCTCCACCCTTAGCCTGATACATTAAACCACCATCTCCGTAGCAAAGCTACTGCTGCAGCAACTTCCTGCACTGCATCATTCACCTACCTCTGACTTCATTGTTCCGCGGGCCGTGAATAAATAAAATCAAACACCCAGGTGGAGCCGCCACAGTTTCCCGCTGCGGCGGATGCGCAGCGATAACCTCCGGAGCCGGAGCTGGCGGTGCGGGAGGCTGGAGCTGGGTCGGTGCCTCGTTCTGGAGCGGGCGAGCGCAGGGCTGGGCGCTGAGCGATGCGCTGTGCTCATCAGCACGCTGCCGAGCGAGGGGCTGCGCCGGACCGCGCGGCTCCTGCTCAGCACGCTCTGCCCCGCCGGACCCCGCGCTGCCACCCCGAGATGCCACCCCGAGCTGTCACCCTCAGCTGCCACCCCGAGCTGTCACCCCCAGCTGCCACCCCCAATATCTATATCTATATCTATATCTGGGGCCCGGGAGCCACCCCACCGCAAGGGCACTGCCCTTCTCAGCCTTGCAGCCGCGTCTCAGCTCCAGCAGCAGACGCTGGGCTGGATAAAAAATGAGGATGCTACGTGTGCTTTCATAGAATCAAACCACTTTCGCAATTTGATAGTAATTGTCGGGTAATATTCAACTCCCCAGCTCCAAACGGGGGGTATTACCGGCTTACAGCTCAAAATTTGGAATTATACCAGTGATGCATAAGCATCAAAATGCTGTAGCATAACTTTTACGCCTAAACAGAAATGATTTAGTCTTCTAATAATAATTTTTTATTAATGATTATTTTTTTTTCCCCCAGATTCTCTTCTTCGACATCACCGAACCACACAGAACACACACGAGCCCCTCGGAGCCCCCCGGTATTTCTCGAACTCTGCCCATTGCTCTGTCAGACTTTGCCATGTTACAAAGTGCTGAAGCGCAGCTCTTCCAGGCTCTATCAAACACAGACAGGAGCTCAGCACCTTTCCTTGAAACATTCAGCGCTCGGGCTTCTCCAGCCTTCAGAGGAAAGAATTTTCCCCCATCCCTTCTCTTCCGCAGGACTATCTCCTTTAACACTGAAATGCACATTCTGCGTCTGCTGTTACTGCGGCATTTTCAATACATCTTGAAATGAAACCCAAAGCATGGGCCAGATCGAGGATGTTTCTTTGTGTAGGGCAGCCCAAAGTAGTTTGGGTTTTAAAATAATAAATTACATTAAAAAACCAACACTATTTACACCATTTCCATATAACTCATGAAACTTGAGCTAAGCTTTTACTCACCTTTATATGCTTTCAAATAGTCTCAGTCCACACAAATACTGCCAAGCCAACCCCAACTGATGCTCACGAGTTGCCACAGTTCAAACAACAGCAAATCACAGACACACAATCAAGAGAAGTAAACCAGGACCCCTTCAACCAAATGCCGTATCTTTTCCGTTATTTCGCCAGATGCTTTGATATCCCTTGAAAAGGTAAATCTTTGAAGAAAAACTTCTCAGCTGCTTTTTCTAGAGTTTGGCATACAGATGCAGCAGTAGGTTAGGAGCTTTATATTAGAAGCGTAATAAACAGAAAGAATACATGAAGCACCACATGCAGCTTTTCCTACCTGTCAGATATCGTATAGCACGTATGACAGTATCTGACTACATAACGCTACTGCCTGTATTTGGCTTGAGAGATAAGAGAGTGTTCCTGGCCCTGGTTGGGATGGAAACACCACGGTTTCAGCTGGACTGAATGTGGAGCCCAAGGGCTTTTACAATCCTGTTCTCAAATCCAAGAAACAGTTACTGTGCACTGCTTCATTTCTTACACACCAGACTCCTCTGATCACAGAATTACTTGATTTCACTCAGCTCTATCAGTTTTCTGGGATAGCATTACTAACGGTTATCTTGAAAGAGTCTGCGAACAGAGGAGGGCTGGAAGCTCTTTCAGGAGCCGGGAAACACAGCAGGTCGGTGGAATTTGGGGTAGACAGGCAGGTTTTCCCCTTTTGACAAACCATCCCATACAGTAAACCACAGGTATCTGAAAACCAGATTGTCCCATCAGGCTGCCACATTGTGACCCCCCTATACCAAACCATGCACGTCACTTGTAGGTTGTTCACTCCCCGTCCCCTCGGTACCTCCTCACCGCAGGGAGATCCTCAGGGACGGCTGCCGCAGGGACCCACTCGTACCGCTCGTACCACTCCAACCTTCGCTTCACCTCCGCAGGGACACACGAAGTGGAAGCTTTTTATGAGACAGAAATAGTGCATTCAAAGGGCCCGGAGTGCTGACAGGCATTTTCAGACAAATTCCTTATGCAGGCAAGCGAGCTCACTGCAGAGCGACGGCTGTGAGCAGTAAGAGTGTTTCCAACATGTGAACGCACAAAGACATTTAGAAGATGATTCAGCCAGGACGGGAAATACAGAGGGACTAAAGGGCTATAGGAGCCCCCTGGGTGCTGGGCTCCCATCCCACCCCCTCCATCACTGCCTTCACCTGAGTCCATGATCTCCGGTACAACCAGAACCTCTCTTTACTGCCTCCCTGCAAACATTCTGTTAGAGGACACTGCCCAGAGAGACACCTCTCAGGACATCTCTGCCAAAAAGCGATCTGTGACAGTTTCCATGCTGTGCGATTCCTTCATCATTTCTGTCACGTAATTCGTCATCGCATCACAGAAAGCTCTCGCTTCCCGAGTTCAAGGTCAAACCATACACAGAGCAAAACCTTCTGCAGAGCTTCCCAGTGGCCTCCTGCACCCAGGCCCTGCAGCACCGCCTCTGCAATGGCTTTCCAGGAGAGAGGACAAAATACAGGAGGGGGGAAAAACAACAACAAAAGCCTGAGCTCAAAATATGACTGTGCTGCCTCGCCAAACCCCACACCAGAAGTCCTTAAAAACTTGCTTCAGCATTACCTGTGGAAAAATCGGAGAGAATCTTCACTCCGTTCTGTTAAGCACTTCAGAAATTTTCAATGCAAAGATGCCGAGTAAGCGCAAAATATTATTGACACAGTTATTTGTAAGAACAATCTGTATTGTTCCCACAATGCTAAAATCCCAGAGACCGTCTGTCAAGCTTGCAGGCTTCGACAGCGGCTGGAGCTGGGAAGAAACCTTCTGGTCTGAGGTTGGCTGGATGTTGCTGGATGTTGCATTCATCCTCCTGAGAGAGCCGTGAGCTGTTTTGGGAGCTGGAGGAGGTCGTCATGTCATAAGAGTTCATTTGCTTTTCCTGATGTTTTCTACTTGACACCTCCTGACAGTTCAGTGCCTGTTGGTAAAGCCAATCAGTTGGGATGCCACCACGAGGACCCTGACTTTCAGAGACAGAAAACATCGTACCGTGGAGCTCAGACACCGGGATTAGACACAGACGCAAGAGAAAAGCAGTCAGGGCGTGAAGAAGCCGAATGGGCTCTGTGGTCCCCGGGAAAGGAGTGTTTGCATAAATACTGGTAAAAGTTGTGTGAATGGCACTGAATGGCCAGTTTGCTTTTACACAGAGTCATTTGCTCCTACGACACGAGCTCAAAGTCTAGCACCTTTCCAGGTAAGCCTCCCTGAAAGTCAAAAGAGAAAAAGCTCAAGGTCACACAATTTTGATCCTACTTTTATTTACCTATGTAATGTTAGAGAATACTCATTCGCATTGACTATTTGTGTCCTAAACCAGACCCTTAGACAAGACCAAGTGCCAGGAGGTTTTGCCTTGAATGGATGCAGACTGCAATTTGCAGCTACAGGGGCATTACTCTCAAACCCGTGATGCTTCCCTTCTCCACTCGGACTCCCACATCCGTACAGCTCACATTCGGCGTGCCTGCCACCTCCAGGGCTGTGCAAGGTGCCAGACGGACAGTGTTGGTTCTGTTAAGCCAACAACATCCACACACAAGCCCCCTTGACACTGCCTCGGGCACACACACGCGCATATAAACCACGCAGTGGGTGGCACTTTATACTTTAACACATGCTAAGGAAACAATTCCAAGCTCTTCCCCGACGAGAACACGTCTTATAAAAGCACAGCCTTGTCTGCAAGCAGTCTGGGGATCACAGGAGCCAACGTACCCGCTGTGCTGTCAGTGAGCATTGCTGCCAGCCGCGCCACGGCAAACAGAGACCCACAGCTCTATCCCCCACCAAGCACACCGCTTTCTCTTGGGAAACATTAGTCTTGAACATCCACCCCAGCCAACCATCGCCCTGGTCCTCCCGCACAACTGATTGCATTCCAGAGCCAAAACATGCCAGCTCAGCCTATCTAATTTAGTATGGCAGTGTCCGGCCTAAAAGTCACTAAGAATGGGATGGATTTAATGGATTGGAGATAAAGTGCAAGGCTTCTTGGTTCCAGCACCTGACAGAATGTTTCTCTAGCTCATAGATACAACTGCAAAAGGTCTTCACATCTTCATGAATTCCCCAAATCTTTCCTATATATTCCATAAGCACATTAATAAAAGCAGATAAACTCTGCACTAAGATTACTGGCTGGGTGCAAAAACTACAGCCTCTCATATTTCTAGAACAGTAACTAATTCACTCTCAAAGAGAGTGAATTTTTCAGCAGAATCTCATTATTTAGTTTTGAAGGTAAATTCAAACCAATTTTTTTCTGTTCTGGATTACTGACCACCAACACCGAGCTGAAGGTAACCCGTATACGCTGTCACATACAGTGCGATTTCAATTACCTTTAGAATAATGCCCTGTCTAAGAAATTACTACATAGAAGGTTTGAAATTAGAGGACAGACAGAGCAGTTTTAGCTATATTGTTGGGAATAATTTAGCGCTAGCAATGAAGGCAGAAAAGAACATCAAGTCAGACGATTTTCTTGCTGCTTTCTGTGGAGACAGCAATGAATCCTGTAGGCTGACACCTTCCCAGCCAGTCCGCAAAGAGGAGAAACTGCCGGGAAACGAAACAAAACTCCATCAGTGCTGTGCCACATGCCAACCAACGTCTTCGGGAAACAGAGACAAATATAGAGAGATATTTTTGTTTTCGTACTGGCCGTTTTAGATGCAGAAAGAGCAGTAAATGAGTGCTGGGGGTGCAGCAGTCAGCTCCATAGAACCTGCAAAGGCTGCTCGAGATGCTTTGGTACCGCACCTGGGGGCTGAGCTGGAACTCCAGCAAACCCTGCTCTGCACACAAGGGCTCTGGTGGCACTGTTACATCCGAAACGGTTTAAAACACGGGGCACTTCAAAGAACAAGCGGCTGGGCATTGCAACAGCTGGCTGAAGGAGGCAATAGCTTCCAGCATGGTCTTTATTTCAAAGGTGGGGAAACTGAGGCAAAAACAAAAAGGGCGGAGGCAAGAATTTTGGTTAAAAATGGAAAATTGCTGCACATCCCATTCCTTCATTAAAAATAAAGCACAAACAAGTAGTATGTCTTCAAATGCTAAACAGCCTTGACAGTTTGACAGCAGAATAACTCCGATGCTGGTTGGAGTTTGTACCCTGCTCTCCTTACACACATCAATAACCACATTTCTAAAGACCCCTCGTTACCTGCAGTGTACGGTGAGGGGGATGTGGCGCATTCCTCATGTCTGGGAACAACCCCTACACCCCCCAGTTTGGAACAATATTCCCTTTCCAGAGAAAGAGATCCATTTGTCCATTTATGGGTAAAGCCATTGGCTTCTTCCATTCGGAGGCTGTCACAGGCACTTGTAACATTATCATCGCTGGCTTCGGAGAGACACTTTTTGTCATTTCGCTGTAGTTTATTTGAAATATGTTCAATTCTTTAGCGATGCAGTCTCAACCACATTCTCCTTATTTCCCAATTGGAAGCTTAATTGCTGGCAGGGTGTCCATTTAGGGGAGGATAGGAGACAATGAAGACAAGCCTGACTGCAGTCATTACACACTATAATCAGAGAAAGCCTAAATAAAACAAACCCACCGGAGATTATACAGAAAAAGGGTCATAACTGTAGAAAAAAGAAATCATTTGAAAGATAAAGTAGATCTAGATGTAGACACAAATAGATTTTTTAAAATGCACAAAACAGTTATAACATTTTCAATGTGGTATAATTTAAGTTGGGATCTAACGATTAGGTACTTAGGTCTGACTGAATACAAGCAGACCTTTGCAGCCTTTTGCAAGGACTTCACCTCTGTTATTTGCTTGATTTCTACTTAGTTCTTTCTTACTGAGGCTGATGATCCCCAGTAACCCACTCTTCCCTCCATGCTCCCCAACCACCACACTTACTGCTCCTAATATTTAATATTCTGTGATTTTTCCTTTCAGGTGAATTAACCACCTTAGTAACTCTGTTTGGAACAGACAGGCTACTGTTATCCTTTATTTCCTAAGTGAAGGAGGGGCTCTGGTTTAGCTGCATTATGAGGTGCTTCCAACACCAGATAATGTTAAGGTAACCCCTTTATGTCTTGCTTACAGAAATACGCCACATCAGTATGACTATTCACTCAAAAAAACAAGGCGATTTTGATCCTTTTCCCCAGTTTCCAGTCATTTTATCTTTTCTATTTTTTTCTTCTACACCTACGGCAACAAAACAGCAGAATCTAGATCTAATTTTCAAGACACCTACGTATATAACTACAGTTCATTCAGGTTTCCCAGCAGAGACTGTTCATTTGTGTCTTCTCAGAACTGGTCCAAAATCCAAGTTACAGAAAATTATCTGTAGAGCCTGTATTCCGTGAATATACAGTCATGACTGATAGAAAATTTTAAGGGTCGGCTGTGACTAAAGAAGATAAGCATATTACAAAGAATGAGGTTGATAAAAAAAATGCATTATCCAAGGTCCAATTTGCAAAAAGAAGCTCATCTCTTTCACACAGGGAACATCACTCCGACTTGAAAAAAAGTTCTAAAATCTGACCCATTCAAATTTGCTTTTTTTGTTGTTGAGATTTTCAGGCGCCCCTTTTTTCTTTTTAATTCATTTCTTTAGAAAAATGAGGATCAGATGAAGAATAGCCCAAAGAAAAACTATGCAAGCAAAATACTGCCCTCCAATAAAAAAGGTTAACTTCAACAGAATTCCTTATATTTTCTTACAAGCAGCATTACCCCTATAAACAACCGCAGCACTTGGGTATCCTGGGCTTGGCTTATTCTGACACAAGTCCCAGCAGTCAGAAAACCACCAAAGTTCGATAGATTGCAACAAAATCAGTTATACCTCATTACGATTTGGAATACACAATAGTGTAGCCACCTAGGATGAATCAAACGTTGTGTGATAATGGCTTTAATCTTGAGTCTTTTTTAATTATGTGCATATTAAAAGCACGGCGTTTTTGTTTATTATAGGGGAGTTTTAAAGTAACCTCATTTTTACCCCACCGAGCCATTGATGGAGAAGCACAATCCTTACGCCTACCCAAGGCCAAAACTTTGTAGACAGCTTTTGCTTTGCTGAACAAACATTTGGATTCTTAGACTTGCCCAGAATCTTGTGTAGTTCAGGGAAGCCACAGTATCTAAAAGACACATATTTTGAAGAAAATATTTCCAAGCGTTTTCCAGACAAGGCCTGTGAGATGCAGCAAGGTTAACGTTTCGCTGTGCCTCCTGCTGGCGTGGACCAGGCAGCAATTACCAGCCAGCCGCAAAGCCAGAAATGGAACTCGTGTCTCCTGCCTTTCAGTGCTTGGTATAATCATTAACTTTTATTCACTTTGAATAACTTTAAGTAACCCTTTTCCTCTTACCACTATGTAAAGAAAAGGCGGTCTTTTCCATCTTTACAAAAAGAAAAAGCTAGGGGAGCACAGCAAAAGACATCCATAAAAAGTATCAATCATTGAAAGGTATTTAGAATTCCACTTCCCATCTCCCACAGTTGCACCCAGACTGCTCACCCAGCTGTGTTCCCCCTCCTTCAGGAGCAGACCTTTGCATGCCTAAGAACATGTACGAATGATGAGGTACAAGTTATTTTTAGAAACCTACAAGTTTCAGTGCATTATAATTAAGAACTATTAGAAAAATCACACAGACACACACACAATTTCCACCCATATCACAATTGCCTAAAGCGCAGCTGAACCAGGGAGTTCGAGTGCTCCTCACTCCACCAGAACTCTGTGGTTTCTGGCTTTTAAGTGCAGCCTCCTCTTCCCCCTCCCTCCCAAAAGCTGAAGACAACAACTTGATTGAGTTTTCAATAGTTGCATAACACACAACATATGATAATACGAGAAAGGACTTGGTCTGCGAAAGCTGACATCTCATAGCAAATGAAATCACGTGGGTCTGGTCACAATCTCTGTATTTACAAATGCAGAGGCAACAGGAATGTATAAAAATAGCCATTTCCTTCTGAAATCAGCCCAGTCGTACCCTGTAGGGAAGAGTCATCAAAAAGCACTGTGCTTTGCCACAGACTGTATGGTGGGGTTGTCAGACAAATTAAGCAATGACCTGGCATCTAGACTGCAGACCATTTGTTCATTAGCCTTTGTTTTCATCTATTTGAAGCGTAAGAAAGCAAAATAGCACGTCACACATCTACAAATGCACAGCAGTTCCATGAATTCTTATAGAAACTACAGTGGCCATGAACTTACCTGAATGTGTTTCCAAGTACAATAAATTACTTCTATATACATGCAAGTAAAACATGGGCTCCCCTAATTAAAAAAGTTGCTTCATGTTCTTATTAAACTATCCCAAATGGCTTCTTATGCTATTCCCATCTTTTCCCAGCACACCTGCTGAACCAGCCTTGAAGTTCAGGCAGCCGTAGCTCCAGATACTTGATCCAGCCTGGGATGCTCGGCAAACGTCACAGCTGTGACTGCTTTGTCATTCAAACACAACTGCTGCTTGACTTTTCGGTGTTACAACAGAAGTCACCAAAACCAGCCACAGAACCACTGTGGCACCTGCCCAAGTTGTCAAAAAGTTAAGAAGCAGCAGCCTCTGTTTTCTAACCACAGTTTTCCCTCTCGCTTGCTTGCTAATGACAGTGTGGATATCTCCTCGCAGCGTTCCGCTCGGTCAGAAAAGCCTTGCGGGGTTGAGTACATCAGCAGGAACTCTTTCGAGAGCAGACTGCAGCAACGCAGGTGTCGTTTCTCTTCTGTGCTAATGCTGCGCGCCATCTCCTGAGATAAAAGGAGGTGTTTTAGAGCTAAAGATCAACTTTATTCCCAGAGCTCTTCAAGAGTTCACATCTCAAAATTCATTTAAAGAAACAAAAAGATTGCATTTCTAAATAACGTATGTAAATGTACATGTATACCGTTCCCGGTTTACTACGTGTTTATCGTACTTCCCTGGAAGATATATTCCCACAGCACTAAAAATCTAAGAGAAACAGATAGGGCAGGATAATATTACCATGGGGATTTTAAGGTATATTACTTGATACTTTTACTGGAAGCATCAAACTAGTAGTTGTAAAATTTATATGCTGTGGGGAAGGGTTTGTTTCTTTTTTTCAGTATAACTGCCAATCCAAGATGCAGGGATATAGGGAAGAGCCTGCAAGTTAGGCGTTAAAAAAACCCTACATATATTCACGTCAGACTGGCAAGAATTGGTTCTACTGGTTGGTGCCTCCCCTTCTCCGGCAAGAGACGTGCACCGAGTTCATTCCCTCTGGGAACGCTGGCCGCTCCTGCTGCTTCGCTGAACCTCATCACCGCCCCTGCTCTTCAGCAACACGCTTCTAAAACAGTGCAGAGACCTCAGCTAGAACAACCGCACTGCTCTTCCGTATTCACGGATCATTGTGGTCGGAACGGACCCTCAACATCATCGAGTCCGACTGTTCCCACACCCCTGGCACTGCCCCATGTCCCTCAGAACCTCATCTCCATCTGTTCAACCCCCCCCGGGATGGTGACTCCAGCACTGCCCTGCGCATTACTAAAACCAAAATAAATCAGACTTTGCCCCGGGTGCCTCTTTGGATGATTGAAGCAATGGAAAGGCGCTCTGGCCACTGCAGACCGCAAAAGATTTGCTCACTGAGTTTGCAGAGCCCTGGGAAGGGAGAAGAGTTGCTTTTTCAATGCATGATGGTGGGGTGAGCATATGGGCTAGAAATGAAAAATTAATATTGGCACAAGAAGAAACGTGCACAACTTGGAACTGAATTAAGGTAGAAATAAAAAGACTTCTAGCTCTGCGAGCAGCAAAACCCTGGAAAATGACTGGATCATGAGAAAAAAGCATACAACATCTGCCTGAAGTAGAATGGATTAGTGATGATAGCCCAGAAACACCCATTTCAGCCTTACCTTCCTTAAATTGCTGCTGCTTTCAGTGTTTACTGATCACCGAGCAGTATCTTTCACTATAGTTTACTTCTTACAAGTATCAGGAGTAGGCTTGGCCTCACAAGCATCTTTCTTTCAGTCTCCTGCTACCAATGGTGGAAGGGTCCAGTAAAAACTGCCACGTCTCCTTGAGTTTCTCACACATTCATGCATCTGGGTCCCTATTTTCTCATAAACGCTGTACCACAGCATCCTGGTCTGTGCGAAGGGACTTCACAAGGTGTATCTGTGCACCAGGAAAGACCCAGCACGAACTTGGACAGGGGACAGAGATAGAGCTGTTGCTAGAAAATATTCAAAGTATTTTGAAAAGAAAATATAGACATGGATGACGTTCAAGCTGTTGCAGTCTTTCCAAAGGAGTGAATGCTCTTCGGAAATAAATACCAGTATGACAAATGGGAAAGGAATAACATCATCTTTTTCCACTTCCCTCTTGATGAGTGTGCTTTATAATCCATTAATCCAGCATATATATCTATATCTATATCTATATCTATATCTATATCTATATCTTCCCAGTTGTTAGACTGATTAAAAAGATCAATTCTTTAGCCTGATCTGTTAGGAAAGACGTTTTCTTGTTTTACCAGTCCCTTCTTCCTAAAATTGCTGTTAAGAAGCTTGGTGTTATACATTAATTCAGTAAGCTAGTAAAGAAAGTACCTAACTCTCCTCTATCTGTACTACTCATTTGTGCGGATTTGGTTGTTCGTATGTGCTTAGAGCTTTGCTGAATCGAGTAAAAGAGCTGGATCATGACAAACGCTTGAGATACACAGCAAAGAGGAATTTAGTCTTTGTTTTGGAATCAAGTCAGCATCAAAACCCCTTCCTACTAACATGCAAGTAGTCAGCTGAAGGACAGAAACACAGGAAGAATGATGCTAATTCACAGTTCCTAAGAACAGATGTGTTTTTCAAGGGCTATTTATGTTAACAAGATAAAGGTAAGACTGGCCTCTCATCTCATTGTCATCTCATTACATCAGCTCCCTACACTTTACACAGAGATATTTCCAGCATCCCAGAAGGGGTCACTTCCCACCACCCTTCAGCCTCATGGAGCCTTCAAAGCACAGGAGTCAAAGCTGCTTAAAAACTGCAGGGCTCAAATGGACATCAGGGCAGCTTTTCTATTTTTGCTTCCAAATCGTGATCTTTACGCAGCCTATGGAAATAACGCAGTTCCCAATTAACTCTACGTGACCTGTTCCTTCATTTTCTTACAGGAGATATCAAGTGTGGCAGTAGAAAACAGAATAAGAGTATCCTTGCAAGACATTTAGAGAAAAGTGAAATGGCCACACACACAAAAATAGTATTGAAAATGGTTCTGTGATGAGCTTGCAAAATGTGCAGCCTCTCCCTCCCTTTTGTGAATTAATCGCATTAATCTTCCCTTCATGCTCTTCAAAAAGCTTTTCCACTGGTGCATGAATCAGCAAAACCAGCAACCTGCCGATGTTTTGACAATAAGGAACCAATTCTGTGGTATGTACTGAGCAAGGGAATAAGCTAAAGCTTCCCTGTGATGCTCGGAGCAAACGGAATGTACAACAACGGACACATCACGCGTAGGTGAGGTTTTCAATATCTGGGCCTTGACCAGTGTTGGTGCCTTAGTTTATTGAATTATGGCAGAAAAAGCTCATTGAGGAGCTCTGCAACGCAATGGGGGGCTCTAAACCTGGGCTCTGCCCACAGACCCTTCTTGCTCTATCAGGAAATGAGCTTAGTTTGTATTTCTGCAAAGCAGGTGCAAGCTCTGCACAAATCGCAGCTGTATACATAAAGGCACCACAAAAACAACAGTGGAGACAGCGGGTTGTCAGAAACAGATCTCCACAGTACACCAGGCAGTATGCATCCCAAGTGCCTGGGGAGCACGGTTTTCAAAAGCAAGTTTTACACACGGACCAAGAGGAAACGAGGAGCTTGCACATGCTGCCTTGCATCGAGTGCTTTCTGTGCATACAGAAGGCAATGGTCCCATCTGGCACTTGATGGAGCGTAACATTAATTGACACACTTACCTAGAGCACACAGACCAAGTCCTTGCAGGGTCTGTCCAGCACGAGTGGGATGTGCAGGTCTGTGCTCAGAGTCCCGTGTCAATGTAAAACCTCCCCTGGCAGGGGCTGGGGGCCCGGCTGCGCTGCGAGCCTCTGCACCGAGTTCACTTCGAACGCTTGATGCATTTGCACATCTTCGTTACAGCTAGAAATGCTTTATTTATTCTAATTAGGCAGATTTATTTTATCTTGGCAACCCGTAAAACCTGGTCTTAAGCAGTAATAAGGGACACATTCATTTGTCACCAGAGGAAACTACTAGAAAAAAGAAGAATTGTCCTCAAACCCTCAACCAGGGCTTATTGTGCAGTTGAAGATTTCAGTTCTGCGAGGACCACCCGGCCACAAAGCCATTTGTTTCAAGCAGCAATTGATGGCAGGGCGCTCTGAAGCCGTGTGTACAGTATGTCATATCTGGAATTGCCTCTAAAAAATGTCACCGTATTTGCAGTGAGTTATTAATGAAACTGTCCAGGGGAAACAGAACAGAAAATAGGAATCTCGTCAGCAATTTGTCCTGATATCTGAAAACATATCCTAGACCTAGCAGTTTCCAAAGTTAGAACCTACCAAAATTCCTCCGGCCTTCCTAAATGCTGAAAACACTCTGAGCAAATCAGTTTGCATTGTCTCTACCAAAGCTTGGTTTGGCTCTCATCAGTTTGGTCATTACTCAACATGACTCCCTGGTCCCTCACAGAACCAATTCCTTGGGATAGAGTCCACATTCTTCTACGTGTGGGCTTCAACCCTCGTTTACAGACATTCAGCTTTACATTCGAACGTATTAAAATATGTGCATCGTTTGCTCGAGCTCTACTGACCAAACTATGCTATAGCTGCCCTCTTTGGGCCTGCATTTGCGTCATCTACAGATATTACAATTATTTTCTTACGAGAATGTTAAAACCTATGTAGTGTGATATCGTTATGACTCCAGCTGCTCTGCAGCAACTCTAATTCCCAGCTATGTTTTAAGAACTATCAGAATTGCACGTACTGAGAGGGTTTCCGACTCCAGCTCTTAGGGCAGTGCTGTCCCAGGTGGGGTACACAAAGCCCCAGGGGTTTGCATCGTGATCTACTGGGGTGCGGGAAGATGATCGCAGAACTCCAGCAGTACATGTCTATAAGTAACAAATATAGATACACACGTTGGGAGCGTGGGCACCAACATTTTTGACTGATGGTGTACTCAAAAAGCTGGGAGACCACGGACTTGGACGTGCAGCTCACCCGCTGTCCAAATCCACGACAAGCAACACGACCTTGCACACACAAACATCTGCTAGAAAGACAGGTCAAGGCTGTTTCGATCGATAGCAATAAACGCCATCTCAATTAAAGACAAAGGATAATGTAATCAAGTTGCATACTGGCTGCTCAACAATTCAGCCAAAAATCAGTAGCAGGCTCACACGCATTATCAATCCTCTGCATCCTTTCTCCTCAAACATGGATATTACATTAACGTGCACTGTTACGGCTTCTGCTTTCCCCATCCCCATAGAATAATTAAATATTACATGTTGGAGAGAATTAGTTGGTGAAGTCTTCTAAAAGCATTTGGATACAATTTATCCAGATGTGCTGTTTTGACAGGTGCTTTTTATCTTCTGGAAACACAGTCTAGAAAATATTACTTCATAAGATGTGAAATCATTTCCTAATTAGTTTTCCAAACCACAATAAATAAGTTGAGTTCGCTTCTTCCGCTTTTATTGACAAATTTACCAGCTGTAATTAATACCATCAGAATTATTTTTGTCTTAATGTTTAAAATGTTGCCCCTGTGGTGGCATAAATTTGTTCTCCTTTGCTTTGCTTGTCATTCAGAACAGGTTCTTACTTGTCTAATATATTCAGAGTCACCTTCTTCTTTTCCATTTGTATGAACTTAGATTTTTAGAGGTATTTGCTACTTAGATAACAAGAAGGCCCCATGAACAGCACAGACTTAATCAGAATATAGCACCTGCCCTTCAGAAACTAATCATTACCATTCACAACCCGGTTTATATTCCTAAACAAAGTAACACAGTTTATAAATCATGTAACTATAACTTTATTACTATTCAGATGAATCAAGACTACAGGAGTGCTTTTTAGACATGAGCACAGCGTTCATTCATTTTTGTCAGAGGAAATGCTCCTAACCCCTGACAAATCAAGACATATCTAGATCAAACGAAGCGACAATCAGGTGCCTACTTTTAAATTCTAAGCAAATTTAGGAAATAAAAATGGCCAAGCCTGTTGTTGTTGAAGTCCAGTTGCACGTGTTCATCATGAACACCAGCCCTTGCCTAGAATGGAGAGAATGGGCACGCTGGGCACGTCGGGGGGTCCTGGGTGAGCGGCTGGCACTGCGGGACAGACCGTGACACATGCGAGGGGCTGGGACTGAAAGTGACTTCTGCTCCCATAAACACCCCTTCTGTAAGCATAATTTATTTTCCTGCCTTTATTTCCACTGGAATACGATTTCACTTGTTCACTAGCAAACTAGGAGCACACGCGCTGTTCACATCACGGCAGATATTCTACTGCTCAAATTATCTTCAGATTTTTCGCATACCTGTTCAAAAACAACGCATACTTGTCTTGCATGTGACCTCCTGAAAGCACGATAGAGCAGCACCATTTTAATATTTCTTATTTTACTTATATATATATATATGTATCTACATTAAAATAGAATCTACTTCAAGAACTAAAACTGTTGTAGGACTAAATGTCCAAGTTCTCAGGGTCTCCCAAATGGGAGTGAGCACAGAATGAAGGATTTTACATCAACCAGCAGAGCACTTAACTGGTGCTTTAAAAGCAGGAGTAACTCGCATGGCCAGGGCCACTCAGGATACTCTACTGTCAGCAGCAGTGCTGCCTGTCTCTTTAAATTACCTGTTTAGCCGTGGCATTTCACACTTAATATTCCTGCTAAATGAAGAATTTTCTCTTCAGATACTACAGCATCGTCTTTTAAGTTTGCAGCTGAGCCGCTCATTCCGTTCTCAAGCAGAAACAGGCCCGAATGGAAACTCAGCCCTTCTCAAAGCTGTCAGAGTTCACACCTGGGTGTCGGCGTTGAGCTGACCTGGAAAGGCTTTCAAAGACACTGCTTCATCTCCAGAATTTCATATGAAGATGAACATCAAATACCCAGCTCTGAGAGCAGGCATGATATACAGATTTTGTGTTTCCTTAGCTATGGAGGTAGTTAAAGTATTGAACTGAATGAATTTGATCTCACCTTGAAAAAGCAAGGCTTTCTTTTTGAGTCTTATATATATCGTTTTATATGTAAATACATACCTATCGATATAGCCATAGAAACACATGGACTGTTCTCCTTTATCTAGAGCAGTTAAGTTGTCATATTACAGTCTGTATGTAGTATTTCAACTGCAAACATCTTTCAGATCATCATAATTTTTTTGGATTTCCAGAATAAATTCCACTAGGCATATATGTAATTGGCTAAATCCCTATAATTAATAATTTTTACCTCCGTCAAGCAGTATAATTGCTTGTGGCTTCTGCTGCACAGATGCAACTGTTTGCCACCTGAAAACATACTATTTAACTTCAAACCACCAAAATATCCATATTATGTATTAATGCAACATGAAATAGTAGAAAGATTCGCAAGGCAGTATACAGCAAGGGAGGGCATTTTGACTCAATAACAAAAACCGAGGACTGACTATGATTCACTTCAATTCCTCAAGAGATCTGAGATCCCTCCAAACCCCTCTTCCAGCCCAGCTCAGGCTCCCCAGTTCCCGTTTTCCCTTGTTCCCAGTTTGCACCACCTCTCCCAGATGCCAGTCCTTGGGTTTGTTTCTTTTTCAGCCTTTCCGTTCAGTACAAAATCACAGTGGAGGAATAATAGCTGGAATCACATAACCAAAAACAANATAATTTATTTTCCTGCCTTTATTTCCACTGGAATACGATTTCACTTGTTCACTAGCAAACTAGGAGCACACGCGCTGTTCACATCACGGCAGATATTCTACTGCTCAAATTATCTTCAGATTTTTTGCATACCTGTTCAAAACCAAAGCATACTTGTCTTGCATGTGACCTCCTGAAAGCACGATAGAGCAGCACCATTTTAATATTTCTTATTTTACTTATATATATATATATGTATCTACATTAAAATAGAATCTACTTCAAGAACTAAAACTGTTGTAGGCCTAAATGCCCAAGTTCACAGGGTCTCCCAAATGGGAGTGAGCACAGAACGAAGGATTTT